>JAQIXA010004033.1:0-12344 GCA_034699045.1 Nanhermannia cf. coronata Gr-Ori-00579 | reverse complement strand
TAATTTTTGTAAGTAAACAAAAAACCAAATTCCGAGATTGCCCCTCACGTAGAGGGTTTTCACTGTGCCATCTGAAATCTGAAATCTGTCTCAATTCTCATTCAATTCTTAAAATTAATCGACTTTTTTATCAAAAATCATAATTAGTTTAAGTATTAATATAGGTAGTTAAATGTTCAAATTAAAAATTTTTAGTAGTAAGTTTACCGAAAGATTCAACTTTTACATTTTACACTAAAGTACCTACTAACATTTAGCCTATTGTAGTACATAGCTTAGGCCTTAGGGGTATTTTTATCATTCTATCTCATTATAATTTTAGTTAAATATTTTATTATTGTGATTGTGATTGTACATAAGAATTAGAAATTGGAAAAGGTAATTAGGATTTTTCTTCATATTTTAGCATCTGACGTAAGGTATAATTAATAATCTAGGTATATTTTACTGTGATATATTTATAAGTAGGATACTTGGATTTTAGCCTAGTTTTTTTCTGTTATTTGATAACTAGTTTAATAAAAGTAAAATATGGAAGAGATTGAATTACAAGCTGATGATGAAAATGATGGAGAAGGTGATCCTGACCCTGTTGATGGGAAAATGTCAAAAATGTTGAATGGGAATGGCCAATCTCTGGATTTTGTAATAAGTAAAGGTAATAAAACCCATGTGAATAACCATTGTTCTAAGCCTGAAGGTGATGTGAGTATGACTGAAGAAATTAATTCGAATGGTGAAAGTGTCCTGAATTTTGACGATGATGATGAGCAAAATGAAGAAGTTTCACCTGAGATAATTCGGTCAAGTTCGATGATTTTGATGAACGATGGTGACCATCATGAGAACCATATTATAGAAATTCGAGACCAAGGTGTACAATGTGATGAGGACCCACTTAAGATTCAAATTCATATTTTAGAGAATAAAATTGAACAGTTATGTAGAGAGAAGAATGACTTGACTAAAAAGAATTTAGACATTGAGACAAAAAATAAGTCTACTATAAGCTCCATTAAGGCTCTGCATGACGGTGAAATTTTAAGGGTATGTACCTGTATTCTTATACATACATAGATAGTATCTTAGTTTTTATGATGTGGTTTTCAAAATTCTGATCATTTTTATTTACTTGTATTTGTAGTTGAAGAAAATAGCAGAAGCTGCAGAGAAAGCCAAAGAATCCATCGTGATGCGATACGTCAATAGTGAGAAAGAAGTCCTTCAGCAGAAAAAAGAAAGAGACAATATGGAGAAAGTTATTAAGGGTCATTTAAAGGAAATTGAGACCTTGACAAAAAAGAATACCATGTTGGGCTCTGAAAAAAATCGCTTGACTAATATGATTGCCTCTTTGCAAGCCGAACTTAATACTATTGAATCCTTAAAAGAGCAAATTGCCAAGTGAGTACAGCACTTCCTATAAATTTAATTCAATATTATTCTAATAAAACTGACGATTGAATTGAGTTTGAAATGTCCAATTTTTATAATGTTACATAGGGAACAGGAGGCGAAGGAATCCCTTGAAAAGGAAATTGATCAGATGAAGAGAGCCAATGAGGATATACAAGGTGACATGGCCTTATGTAGTGGAAAAGAAGCTGAGTTATTGTTATATACCCAACAAGTGACTGAGAAAAATGTTTCATTACAATCCGAATTAAGTTCAGTTAAATCTAAGGTAAATAAAAATTCTTATTACCTTACTTAATACCTACTATGTATGTGTATGGGTATGGGTTAATGTAAAAGTATGGAACAAAATTTTTTAATTTTTAATTTGAATTTTAGTATGAAGTTACTAGAGAAGAAAATGACAAGTTGCAATTAAAAATAGCTGAATTAATGAAAGATATCAAAGGATATGAAAAAATTTTATCTCAAGAAAAAAAGGGTTACAATCAAGAAATGTTAGCTTTAGAAATGAATTTAGAAAAATATACAAAAAGGGTTACCGACCTTCAAGAGGAACTTGATGAAGCTAAGGGGGAAATGATTGTATTAAAGAAAAAACATGCCACATCCTTAAGAGTATTTAACTATAATTCTTTAAAATTGAACTTTATAGTGATAAATTTTATTGATTATTCATTTTGTAAAAAGGAGCTTAATCGAGAACTTCTTGTGATGAAAAATCGTTCTGAAAAGTCTGGAGAAGAAATTAGTCAAAGCTCTAGGACTTCTAGCAGTAGCTCATTAAACAATACCGTTGATTCAACTGCACACAAACAAAAAAGTTTAGAACTATTACAATTACAATCTGAGAGACAAGTAAGTTTTTAATGAAATATCAACTTTTATTATAAATACCTGTAAGTGTAATAATTTTTATTTTATCCAGGATGACATTCCTAATATACCTGATCAACAAGAATTAGTTGAGAAAATTATTAAATTACAAAGAATTTTGGCCAAGAAACATGACAAAATTGAATTTCTCCAAGAGCATAGCAAACAATTAATGGATGCATTACAGAGAAAGACAAAAATAATTCAAACTTATGCCATGTGTCAAGATGCTGGTGCTTTATCCACGGAAATATCGGACAAAAATAAAGTAATCTAATTGCCTAAATATTTGGATATTTTAGTCCATTTTTAAATTGAGAATTTTAAAAAAATACCTAAAAGTACTTCTAACTTGATTCAATAGTACCTACTTCAATAAGCTATACTAATAAACTATATACTAATTGTTACCATGCTTGATTTTAACATATTAGCTTGCGATTGGGAAAAAAATTATGGTAAATTAAATTAATATTTGAAGCAGCTTAATTCTTATTTCATTAATTCTTATCTGAAATTTAAGAAAATAAAATTAGTTTTGTACATAGATTCTGTACGATAATATATGTAGTTAGATTCTTTTCTGATCTTTTTTTTGTTATTAAAATTAAAAATATATCCTTATACATAGTTTAAATATTAACATTTTGGTCTAAAATATTTAAGGCTGAAGTCGTTAAACATGGCGGTATTATGGCTAGTTTATACTCGTCAGCACCCGCAGATGATGGACTTACATTAGATTTAAGTTTGGAAATTAATAGAAAGTTACAGGCGGTTCTTGAAGATACTTTACTGAAAAATATTACGTTAAAAGTGAGTGACAACACAACAATTCTCTTAATTTTTCCTCTAAAAATTACTAATTTTTAATCTTTTCGTCTCAAGGAGAATATAAATACTCTTGGTAAAGAAATATCGAATTTAACTGATATTAATAGAAGAAAAATGGATCCGAGAGAAAGTTAATCATTATTTTTAAATAGGTTTTAAATATATTTATCTCTAATCTTAAGTCGTATTATTTTACAAATATTTATTTCGCATTATATAGAGTTTATAGGCTATATTTATCTAAACCTTTTATAAATTTTTTTATAAAGCATCGAAATCTACAGAGTCACAAATTATATGATTTTCAACTAATTATATAATTTGCATAATATTTATTAATGTAAATTCTAGAAATTTAATGTATCAAAAATTTAATTATGCATGTTAAATGTTAAAGTATTTAATTATTTATTTTTATCAATATGATTACGGTTTTAGAAAATATTAAGTACCTATTTAAGGTTCATGAGAAATAAAAAAAAAGAAAGCCTCACCTATTACTTACAAGTACTAGGTATTTCTAATTCTAATATTTTTTTCTTAATATTCATATACATAGGTATACAGTAAACAGTATACAGGCAACTGAATTGATGATGATGAAGAACTGAATAATATGCACATATTTACATAATACTACTACAATTCTATTCTAATTCTAAATACTAAATCCTAATCAATTAGGTATAAAGTATGTATAAGCGGTACTTATAGTTATACTTTAGACTTGTCTACATGATCAGTGAGATCACTGATCACGATCACTGACAGTAAACGGGTATTGACTATCGACTACTATCGAATTTTTTGGTAAGATAAAAGTAGCTACCCTTTAAAAAATTAGTATCAATTTACCTCATACGGATACGGATTGTATGCCTCGCTCTGCTGATTTTTACCTTATTGATTTGACAATGATTTGATAATGCTTAATTCAGCCATGAAAAAACAAATTGGCTTCAATTTCACATGTACTTGGTGGTAATAAATACAATTGTTATGTAAGTTTAATAAGAGTACCATACAAGTACTAATTCTAATCTAACGATAAGTACTACCTACCTGCTATCTACGAGTATACTGTACAGTACTACCCTACAATTTACAATTATGCTATTATACAGTACAGATAGTTGTAGAGGTACTTACATAGGTATTAGAAAAAGAAAGTTGGAGAAAGTTCTTTCATTTATTTCCTATGTCTCGCGAATGTATTCCGGGATATTTTTTAAAGCAAAAAGGCAAAACTGTACTACTGCTTACTTACTGCAAACTGCAACTTTAATTTGAATTTGAACTGAAACTGAACTGAAACTGCAAAAGCAAAAACAAAAAGCAAATGTTTTTTTATTTTTTTATTAGTTGTTAAAAGAGGTTAAAAGTAGTCGTACGTACAATTACAATAAAAAGTTAAAATGGCCAAAGAAAGGAATCTTATAAAAATGATTTTTACGAATTTCATCAACTCCTTTCGTATACGTCAAATAACAGGGAATTTAAAAGGCGAAGACCATTTTGGGACAAAATATTTCGAGATCCCTAAAAGTAAGTTATTTTAAACAAGCAAATTAGGTATCATACTTATTAATCATCCTACTGTACCAAGTTTAAAAGAAAAGTAATTTCTTTTAAACTTGGTTAAAACTTCTAATAAAGTATAATTATCGCTTGATTGGACATTTCATTCAATTGTATGCCTGTATTTAGGTATATACCTAAAGTTTAGGTCCTAAACTATTTTAATGAAATTTGATTTGATTACAATTAAGGGCCGCTGCCCTTAATAAGAAACAAGAAACACAAACTAATATTTATAGCTTTTAAGTTTAAGCCTAGTCATAGTGCCTACCTACTACCTATACTTGACAAGGGTATCAGTTCACAGTTCACTGTTTAATTCCAATTTCAATTCAGCCTTCAGCTCTAAAAATGAAAACTAAAAAATCCAAGATTGGGCCTCAATTTTGCAAAATTGGGACCAAAGTTTAGGTTTAATAATGGGTGAACTTAAATATATACAGTATCAGTATAATAATATAGTAAGCCTACTCCGATACTTCATACCTGGTCTACTATACCGATATTTAACATTAAACTTAATTTAATTTTAATTACTAAAATAGCAGTGAGCTGATCCTGAGGTTCAGGGCCTGAAAGTTGTGGTTTGTTGAGTCCAAAGCAAAGTCGAGCTTTATGCATATTTGATTTTTAAAATTAAAAGTTAAATTTAAATTAAAATTAAAATTAAGTTCTACTAGTTCTTATTAAATTAAACTTTCATATTATATTTGCATCGATCGACGATTTAATTATTAAACTTTACTTTTTATATTTTTTTAAAGGTGAGAAAACTGGAAAATCAAAAAGATCTAGATGGTTTGAACCTGCAAACAAAGATTTTGAACAAGAAATGCCTGCAGAATGGGAAGGTTATAACAAAAAAGTTAATTATTTCCTAACTAAATATTTTAGTTTATTTTATATACCTACCTAAATACACACATCTTATTATAACATTGACAATTTTCAATTTACAAATTAACAGCTTGGCTAAGAGGAAGAAGACATGAACCTCCAACACAAGAAGAAATTTTGAAAAATATGGCAATTGCACAAATGAAGAAAACAAATGCAGCCGAGATTTCAATGAAAGAGTCTGGTGGAAAAGATGAAACTAAACCTGACCAATCAGTAAGTAAATATTTACCTACATAATTTACAGAACAAATCCTTTGATTATTTAGCTGGATTGGCTTAATTTTATATCTACTATCAATATATTTTTCGAATTATTACAAAACAATATGTACAAAAAGCTAGATAATTAATTAACAAAACAAATTAACTTTGCAAATTAACTACTCGAAAAACTACTTTGCGATTATAGATTAAATTTTTATTTATATTTTTTAGGCATTTCCTGTCTACGGTTCTGAATATGAAAGTTTTCCTGGTGAAGTAATAAAAAAGAAACCTAAATCCTAAATGAGATATGATGGTACGATATATTATATTATATTTATAAAATAAATAGACTGAAAGTTCTTGGTACGCATTTTTATTAGTCACGACGAATCAAAGTCAAGTCAAATTTTTTATTCCTTATACCGACTAGACTAGAAAAAAGTAACCTATGATGATCATACAATGTCAATGATCGAAATGGAAAAAGCATTTTGATTAATATACCAAAGTTGTAGTAGTAAAATATATAGTAATTATTTTATTCAAATTATTGATATTTTATTCTGTTCAGTTTTGATAAAAAAATATTTCACTCAATACATTTTAGATAAATTATAAAAAGTTCAATATTATTTATTAACTACTTCTACTTACTTGTATAGAAATAGAATAGAAAATTAACTATATTACAAAGAGTCGAGAGTTGATGGTATTTAAATTATTACTATCATTAGATAATTATAATTTCTAATTAACCTTTTACTTAAACTTTTATCTAGGAATTCTTAATAGTTTGTATGTAGGTAAACTAATATAAATTATGTGGCGTAAAAATATATAAAATCAAATATTTTATAAAATGATCTATCCATTTTATCCAGTTCTGTATAATTTGATTATAATCTCAATTTTACATGTATAAACAAATAATGTTGAGATCAAAGCTTAATATTTCAGAGCTGAATTAAGCGAATAGACTTGGAATATTTCTTTTTGGCTTTTTTTCATATGATCGGTTTGAATATAATTAATTTTTAATAGGAAATTTGAACACATTTGAAAAAGTACGATATTACTTACACCTAGTCTTGAGTACTGGTTAGTACTTGAAAAAACAAAATTCATTTTAATTTAAATACATTTACATTAAATAGTCAATTACTGAATTATAAGTGTAGAAATATTATAATAAAAAGACTGTAGAATCTGTTTATTTTAATATTATGCACTTCTTATAATCAGTAGGAATTGGGTAGTAAATACATATTATTACAAATCTAATCATCTAAACATACCTAGTATCTGTATTTTAGGTATTTTTTAAAGTTCACGTCAAAGAGTTGGAATGTTGAATTAAGTAAATGTCTTATACTTGATTGGTTAAATATTTGGAATGACAATCAATTTATAGAAATTTATAAAAAAAAAGTAGCAAGATATTTTGTAAAAAATAATTATCTACATCGTATAAGTACCGAGAAAAATTATGAACTTTGTTGAATTTGGGATTAATTTGGACAAAAAAGTAGTAATTTGTAATAGTACTACTGAAATGAAACTTATTTTATAATACACTAAATAGACCTACCTACCTTATATTTTTCCAAATATCTTATTCTAGTTCTAGATTCTATTAAGTAGATAAATATATGTATTTTAAGGTTAAAGAAGAATTTATTAAAACCACTGTAGTGTAGTGTAGTAATTGTACTTATTATTCCGTTTTTGAAGTATTACTTCTCAAGTTCCTTGTGGGTCGACCTCGTGGAGCAGCTCCTTTCTTCCCCCGCTTTTTATCTTTAGAGTCGAAGGACTTTGAAAGCTTCCATGACCAGAACATTGATAGTATGAATAAAGGCGAGAGACACAAAAATAAGTAGTACCTAGTAAAATTGAACAATATTTTTTACTTGACCTTAAGAAAGTTGGTAAATAACTTGGTTTATATTTCAAATTACAAAAAGTTCCAAGGATCCTTGAGGGCCCACACCTTAAAAAATAATATAAAGAAATTCTAAATTAGATTTTTGTTTACAATTTCGATAATATTTATTTTACAATTATTACCATCCATTCTTTCCACCATTCGTTCCCACTTCCACCACCGAACAAGCTTTGTTCTGCCATTCGATTTCTATTAAATGAAAAAATAAGAAAATCAATTAACATTAAACTAGGTGTCTGCTAGCTACAGTCAAATAACTAAATTTACTACCTATTCTCATATTTTATTTTATGTTGATTTAGATTTAGGGTGTATCTTTGCATGGTATGGCATAAATTATAATGACATAAAAAAAACAAAGTATAGGTAGTAAAAACCCTTTAGAATATCTTTTTAAAGATGCTCTAAGCTAAAAATTTAGAAAATACAGAAAAGCATCAAGTTGTAAAAAGGTCATTATGACCAATTTATCAGTAGGGTACTTAATTTATTCACTATTTGAAGGTATAAACAAACAAAATACAGAACCGATAGATTAGCTTTTTTATAAGATAGAGTTTATTAATGGTATAATACTAAAAAATAAGATTGAGAATAGGGTCAGATCTTACCTTTGCTTATTATACTGGTACTATTGTTATTTATGAATAGGAAATTGATAAATCGATTACTTTTCTCGTATTTATTTTGATTTATTGTGGAAAATTATCAACTATCGAATTTATAATCTATAGTGAGATCAAAAAACTTTTCCAACGGAAAATGCAATGGTAACTTTTTTGACAACCAAACCAACTGACTTTATGCGAAATACTGAACGGCAACCTTGTATTTACTACACTACTACTACATACTATCGAATCTACTATCCACTACCTATTATAACAATAACTACTAGGTCGGTAGGTATAGTAGGTAGCTAATAATAATAATTTACGAAATGAAAATGAAATACAAAACATATAAGTGCATACATGTAGGTACATACAAAGTAAGTACTACTAGTACTACTAGGCACTAGGCAGGGTAGGGTACAGTAGGGTAGGGTACTTACTTTACACTTTACATTCTACTAATTTATACTAACTTGGTTAATTTACCCCTATTCTGATATTCTGATTCTGAAATGATTCTGATTTTCTGTTTAGGTAAAATATTATGATATGGATATGAAATGAATATGAAATATGAAAAGAAATTATGAGACTGATCGGACTAGAGCAGGTTTATTTTATGAGTTTCCTTTTGAAATTGAAAACAAAAATTATAAACAAAGTTAAGTTATTATTTATGGTAAAAAGCAAAGTCGTAGTTCGATTCGAATTCGAAATATCTGCTGGATTCGGAGGATATCCAATAATTTTCCAATAATCGAATAATATTCAATAATAATATTTTGAATAGATGACCAATTTATTAAAATGTAGTACCCTATCTGGTCTTTTAGAGCTGAATCTAAAAGGTAGTATAAGTTATTTATAAATAAGCCATACCGATAATTAAGTTGTGTCGAATTAAAATTCGACTGATTTTCGAGTCGGAATCGGATTGGATTTTGGATTGCATTGGATTATTTTAATCCTAATAAAATAAATAAGTAAGTAGTGCGTACGTGTTACGCGTAACGTGAAATTAAAAGAACTTTCAAGGGAAAAAGTGACTACCTAATTGTTTCTATTTGTCTATGCAAAAAATGATGATGTTTGGATTATTTTTGTTTGCAATTAATTGTACACTGAATCATAGTTTTTTAAAGTAGTAGTATATATGCAACATTGCTTATTATTATTAGTGGTTAGTGAGATTGAGATTACTTACCCTACTTATTATACATACTTTATAATTATGTAATAGTAGGCTACTGGTACTATAAATGCAATGCAAATGCAAACCTCATTTAATAACCTATGAGTAAACCAATAAGTAGTTGCAATGCAATGAATGCAATTAGTCTAAATTACTTGTAAAATAAATTTTTTATATGTATATGTAATAGGAATATATATAATTTACTAACTATGTACCTTAGTAGGTACCTACTAATATAATATATAATACTAGATCTATTTAGTAGAAAATATGTACCTTACCATATACGGTACCTTACATACTTTTATACAGTTACTTATATAGATCAATAAATAAATGTGGTATATAGATTTAGATTTAGTCAATTGATAAATTTGTAAACAATAAAATAAGCATAAATAAGGCAATTAGTATTGTGTAAAATGTAAAGTAAAATAATCTTCTAAGTTAAAATAATGCTAAAGATTAGTAAGTAATACTGTAATAACTATAACTAACAAAACTATTCTGTAGGTATCCGTAGTATGGTTATTTGTTAGTGTTAGCATTGTTATTGTTAGTAAATTAAATACAAATAATTATGCTGAGAATTTTTCAAGTATTTAAAAAAATTGGTTTGGATTTCCCCATCAATTCAGGTATTTTCACCTTTTCTTTTATAACTGGAATAATAATTTGTAATTTCCTTCCAAGTGGTTACATATTATAAGGTATTATTCCAGATTCCAGATACTTGAACTTGAGAGAGACTGAACTGAACAGAAACCAAATTTTGGCCTAAATTAGTTTTTAATGTAGGATACACACTATTTAATAGTATGTAATGTATGCAAGTACTAATGTATCTAGTTACTTTTAAAATAACTCAATTCAAAAAACCCTTGAGCCAAACCCTTGAGCCTCTCGTCGATTTCGATTCATATTTCTCAAATTTTCTAAATATTTTTTATTCTAAGTTTTATTAGCCGTTTAATTTGCAGTCCAAATTAAGTTCCATTTGTTTCCCATGCACACTTTTTCTCAATAACAATTAGATTAATGTACAGATACTCTTATATTTACAATTACAGAAAAGATACTACTAATAATCTTATAGTTATTATGAACTCTTTGACATACTTACTAGGTAATTATACTTTGCATGTAGATATGTGAATGCATCTATTTTCAGTTGGCTTATTAGGTAGCCAAAATTTTCAAGAATTTTGTGAAATTTTGAAAAATTTCGAAAAAACATCAATAAAATGCAATATTTTTCAGCAAAAACAGTAAAAATTCGTTAAAGACATTTGGTTGATATGAATTATGTCTCTAAAACTAAAATGCCAAAAAAATCTTTTATTCTTTTTCAAAAACACCAGATTTTGGCTTAACATAAAAAGTGAAATCGTAAAGATATCATAAAAAATGTCAACATTTCCAAAAATCTTTATATATTTTTTTCCGGTTTTTGCATCAGGCTGCAGGCTCGGAAAAATTTCTCTAAACTCAAAAAATCTCAAAAAATCAATTTCTCTATAAAAATGATAAAAATTCTCTTAAAGTTCTTTATAAAATACCGTAAAATCAATAATAATGGAAAATTTTAAAAAATTAATTTTTCAATTTCTTAAAAATATCCTGTTCTGTTTTTGAAAAGCTTTTAAGATTTTAGCTTAAAACTTCATGAAGCGTAAAAGATATCAAATAAAATTTGAGTAGGTAGTGTTTCTTTTTTATCATTCCATTTCAATTCCCAATTTCAGCCCCAGCTACTTTCTTTTTAATTTCTCTACCGATACCGAATCAATTTTTATAAAGGCAGGGTACTAATTTTAGATAATCGATATACTGTAAGGTTTTACGATTGCGATTACTGACAATTAGGTAGAATCATGTTATGAAAAATCTTATACTTTGTATGATTTTAGAAATTCAGTTTACCTACCTACTTACAGATATTTTGAAGAGATTTTTGTCAAATTAAAAAAAATTAATTTATGCAAGCAAAATGCAACCTACAATATGTAAAATCAAAATTTCGAATCTAAATTCACAACATACATATATAAACACCGTCGTCATCATTTTATCACATCATCACTAATTAAGGTATTTGGTATTTTCTATTTTTACTATTGCATTGCCGCTACCTTATAAACATAATTTCTACCACATACCATACTATAGTATAAAGCAGCTCGTTTCGTTAAGTAGAATAGTAGTACATAGTAGTAGTGTAGCGTAGCAGGTAGTATAATAAGTAATTTACAATTATTTAGGAGGTAGGGTACTAGGAGGTAAGTATACTATATTTATTTTTACAAATGCGATTAAACCTAAATGACCTACAACACAACTTTATCACAAAATCAAAATCACAATATTAGGAGATACCTAGGCTTACCTAATCTAATAACTATACCTATATGCACCTAATAATCTTTTTATCTTTTACCATCATACGCTTATACGATAAACACAATTGAATCTTGGTCTTGAACTTGAAAGAAATGTAATGTGATTATGATTATGGCGAATTTGATAATCCGAAGAAAGTTGAAGTTTTTTTCAATTAGGTATCTAATAGCTTTTAAGCCTTAAACAAATTAGTCGAGTACCCTACCAAATGAAATGAGATGACTATGAAAATATTTGAAAATAATATGATTCGGATTTATTTGGTAGATAAATGAGATGAGAAAATCTTTATTTAAATTTAAATGTTTATGTTTATTCATTTAATCGTAATGATAAATATTTACACAAATGCCATAAAAACCCCATAAGAAATGGGCCT
>JAQIXA010004032.1:0-12347 GCA_034699045.1 Nanhermannia cf. coronata Gr-Ori-00579 | reverse complement strand
ATATTTCGAGACTTTTTTAATACATTTAAGCTGGTCTGGCGAATTTTTTTCTGCCTCAAGGCATTTAAGGCATAGTACGGAGTATTTCTAAGGGGAAAAAGTGATTAGCCAAACAAATATCGTACATTATAGTATACCTTATGCCAATAAACCCTTAGATTTTGGAAATTTTTAGAGAAAATTCAGCTGAGCTTTCAAGCAAACTTTCACTTGATTTAAAAAATCCAAATTTCTTAATATTTCAAAAAATCACCTAAAAGAATGCAATATTCTGGCTGAAAGTTTTTACAAAATCTTAATAGTAAAAGATATCTTGTGATTATAATGGTCTTTCTAGCCTTAATAACATGGAAAGGCCTGAAAGCCAAATCCTTTCAAATATTTTGAAGTTATTTTTTTTGATTTTTTTGACAAAAAATGAAAGGTTTCTTTTGAGCATAGAGATATTAGACAAAGGCTTAGAAATTTTTCTTCTTTGCCAAATGCCAATACCCTTGCTAAAGTGTTCCTAATGGCCTTTTTTGTCCTTTTAAAAAGTTAAAAGTTCGTTATAAAAATCCTTAAAGCTTTTTAGCAAATTGCCTTTTAAACTTGGATTTAACTTTTTAAACTCAAATCTGGTAGAGCACTTAAATGGCAAATTTAAAAAGTTTCAAATGTGAAATTAGCCTGCTTGAAGAGCTAGCTTATCCTTAAATATTTTAATATCTTTATCTAGTAGATTTTTATATATTTTCTTTGATTCAGCATCAGTTGTGTTGTAAATAAGTTGCATAATTACTATTACTGGTAATATTTAAGCATCATTCCTTATGAATGATGAATAAATAAGGAAGTTAATTATATAATACAAAGAATCAAGCTGGGTTCTTGTGCCGACAAAGAAATCCTTTTTTGAATTTCAAAACCGAGTGCAGAATTGCAGACACGAGATAAACTTTGACATTTTGAAATTAACCTGAATTTATCGACTTTACCGATAAAATAATACATTTATATCCCTTCACTACTAATAGTCTTTTGTAACTTAAATATGGCCTTTTTTCAAATGAATCACAAACAAACAATTAAATAATCAATATGGACAACTTGTGCATATGGTCAAAATCCTCTAAATTAAATTGTAATAATTTGTATATAAATCAATCAGACTATCATTGTACCTAATTTGAGTAAAATAGCCATTTGAAAAGGTCAAAAAATTGACAAATTATGGACTTCTTACAATAATTTATGATTCTCTTCTAAAGGAATCCGGCTTTTTTTGGTACTTTCAGTATATTAAACACTTAAAAAAAGTATTTTTTTAGCATTTTATCAAATGACACTGACTCATATCCATCAATTGTGTTGTGTTTTGTGGCTTTATTACAAGCCCTCAAATAACAAAGGGTCATAAAAAGGACCAAGTGTTCGATTTTTTATGAACTTATCAAATTTCAATACCCCAAAGAGAGCCAAAAAAAATAAAAAAACTCGAGTAGAAAAAGTAAGCAGATTCAGACTTCAGAACAGAAGTAGTTTAGAAGGCGTGATAAAACATAGAAATACAATTGAGATACAATCATTATAAGGGGTAAGGGTGAATTTAAATTTATCACTCTATCCTATCCCATACTATACAAGTATTTTGCAGCCGAAAATATTTTTCAAAAAGTTTCTCTCTATATATTTGTACATACTTAATAGTACTAGATACGAGTAGATAGTAGTACTAGTTTAGTAGTAAGTAAAACTTCAAAATTGATTCAATCTAGGAATGTATAAAATATATGAAAAGTAAGTTAAAGTTAAACTTTGAGTTTAGATAAAGAAGTTGGTTGCAAGTAGTACTAGTAGTAATATATTTATTTCCTCATATATTTGTGTACTTTAGGATATTTTTCTATTTCATTCTATTTCCTCAAACTATTATTTTACTTTCCAGTTACTTTACTATACAAGTAAAGGTTCACAAAATCATAAAATTCGAGAAAATTAAAATTTTACTCATTTACCAATATGATTTCAAATGTACTTGGCACCAGACCTTTGAAATACTTATCTAAATAAAGATAGATCCTCTTAATAAAAGGTCACTAAAATGTGTAAATATTTTGCTATTTTTTCTGTATTAAAAGACTTGCAAATGCCTTTACTTGTTTTCCCAAGAAGATTATTTTGGGTTCTCGAACATTGGATTGGGACTTAAGTCTTAAGATTGAGATTGTTTAGATGGGAAAAAGAAAGAAAAAAAAAGGAAAAAAAAAGTTTCTTTTCGAGTATATCTTGTATGGTTTTTTTGGGTATTTTGGGTTGGGTATTATATGAGTAGAAGTAAGAAGTTGATAAGGGGAGTTGGCTGGGCATTTGGTGGTGTTGTAAAAGGGAGCCTTAAATCAATGGCGTCTAAACTAAAGCCATAAATTACCCTGGCCAGGGACTTACTTGTGACATCCTTATGACCATATATATTTATACATCCACATATACATATCATATGTACTGATATATACAAATAGACTCAAATCAAGTCTTAAAATCCATTTTAATACTATGTTCATAACTAAATTATACCTAGTTAAAAATGCATTTAAAAAGTGACAAAAAAAGTATCTGTAATACATATAAGAGAATACTTTTTTGATAGATGCAATGCAATCGAAATACTCGAAATTAGATAGAAGGATTCATTAGAATAAATATTTTAAAAATAATCTAAAATTATTCCAGATTTGTCGCATTACTATCAATGTGAATATCCTTTTGTAATTTTCTATCTTGAATTCTAATTAAAATAACCGGAAACTAGTTCATGAATAAAATTTAGAATCCTTAGGTTATCATCAAGACCCTTGAGACAAGTGTACTATTTCTATATACTATATTATATACCTAATATAGGCTGGTACTGATAGTATGTATTAGGTAATTAAATAAACATTTTCAATCTCAATGCTCCCATTCTCGTTTGTAAATTATCTCAAACCTCACTTATACATACACTTAAAACTGGCTATAAAATAAAAACCAGATCAGATTTTTTTAGACTATACAGAATACAGATAGAAACCTAAGGGTACTATATATAGGTACATGTAAAAAAAGGTAAATAATTAGGGTGGACCAGGTTAAGTGGTGAATTAAATTAAAATAATGAACACTAGGAGCAGGGTCCCACATACTATCAATCTTTTTCTCGGGTTTCCAGCCCTGAATTTAGATTGAAAATCAGAATAAAAATCTTACATTACCTTAGGTATATTTACATTTTATAACATTCTTAACAAGTAAAGGTTTACAAATGTCCAAAAAACCTATTAGAAAAGGACTCAATTGTCAAAAATAGTTTCTATATGCTATATTAAGGTACATACCAAGAGATTTTTTGATTTTAAACTCTTTAGAAAAGTGAATTTTTACTTGTTTACAAAGATTTTAGTTGAGTATAGATTAGAGACAGAGATAAGTCTCAACTTGACTAAAAAACCACTTTTCTATTTTAGAAAAGTAACATTTTTTTTCTTAGATTTTTGAATGAAAGTTTTATATAATATATCATCATGTTCTGAAACCCATTGAAATGCACTATACGAACGAAGCCTTTGAAACTCTTGTGTTTTTATTTTTGAAAGAATTTCTTTTAATCCACCCTTTCTACTACATACATACTACAGTATACATACATACAATTACTATCTCTTATCCAATATAGTAGTTGTCACCAATCTCCTATGCCTATTCTACTCTCTAAGTCAAAGGGACACTTTTTTTTCTAAATTTTGAAATCGAATCGAGAAGGAAGCTTTTGTTTTGTTGTGGGAAAAAGAGTTATTTGAAATTTCAAAAATAAAAGTTTAAAATGAGGATTTAACATGGATCCTGCTGTGCCTAATTGGATTTACTATTTGCCCATTAGTAATACATACTACTAGTACTACAATACAATGAAATAGAGGCACTAAACTCAAACAACAACTAATTTTTCTCGGTTTTTTTCACACCCTTTATTACTATTTTACAATTTTTAAATTACATTATATTATCGCAGTTCTATATGGTTATAGGGTACCCATATTTTATTTCTAAAAATTATTAATTTGTATGTAATTTGTATGTAATATACAAAGTTTATACAGAATAGAAAGCCTAGAATGTACTAAAAGTGTCAAGTATCAATATTATCTAATTTGGGATCTATCTTGGTAAAATTAATACCAAGATAATTAAGGATATTCCTAGTCAATTTTAGTTAAAATACCCTACCAATAAAAGTATAGAATTGCCATATTAAATACCATAGATTGAAAATTTGATGTAAAAATCGCATTTAAAATCTAAAAGATACTTTACTTCTCTTAAGTTTAAATACTTGTATAATAGTCTCTGATTTTTAAATATAAGTACCCTACCTACCTACATAAGTAGGGTACTTTAAAAAGGCAGATGCAAAAAATCCGTTTCTCGTTTTTATATCCAATTTACTCGGAAATAGATACTTGTATACTTGTATAATGTGAATGAAAGAGTAATTTATACCAATAGAAAATATAAGTACTATATTGGAAATAAAGATATTAATTCTCATTTTTGGACATTTTTTCGTTTATTTCACCCTTTAATATAGTTACAAAGTTACAGTTTTTTAGAGTATTTTCCCCCTTTTTTTATTTTGGTATAAAATCATCCGATTTCCAATTTCTTTCCAATTCTCCCTAAAGAGAATTAAATTCACAGATGCTTCTCCAGCAAACTTTTCCTACAAACTTTTCTGAGAAAGTTGACTCTCAAACATTTGTGCCTTATCTATACTAATACTGATACTACTGTATTAATAATATGGTACTTTGTACTATTAGTATTTTTAGTATTAGTGTATTAGTAGATACAAAAAAATGAAATATTTCTTTGGTTTTTAAAAGTTCCGGTCGGATTGATGATGGATTCAGATGTTGATGCAAAACATGTGGTAATGACTTGTTTTCCCCCTTAAAAACTATATGAAATATTCAAATTCAAATGAGCAAAGTATTTCTAATCTCAATAAACTTATATCCATTATAGGTTAGGTTAGAAATATAGCCAGATTTGAGATTAGAAAATAACAAAAAATTTACTAATTTTTTCTTGAAAAAAAGTGTGTTTACTTGTGAGTATGTGAGGGCTTTCTTATCTATTTCAAAATCTCAGATTCAATATGAAGATAGGATTATTAAAAAACCGGAAATTTCGCTCAAAACTCCCTATAAACTCATACTGAACTTTTTCTAAAATTATTTTATACCGACCTTATGTTACCTAAGAATCCTCTAATACTTCAAAAAAAATGAAAAAAAGTGAGTTATTTATTCTCAAAAGTCCAACCTACCTACCCCAAATGAGCTTCTAAATCACAAGTTTCATACTAATTTTAAAATACCTATAAGAAACAAGCAAACTCAAGTAAAACTTACGCTTAGAAACTCAAGAAAGGAAGTAAATTTTTTTTTTTGTAAATTTTGTAAATAGACTTCATTTCCTACTTAAGTTCAGTTAGATGACTAGTGATCTTTGTTTTTAGAATAATTTAGGTACAATGTATCTTTGTATTAGGAAATTGTAATACAAGTCATTTCTAAAGCTCATTAGAGGACTAAAATTGACGAATATATCAAGTTCAAATCCTCTCAAGTTTTAGGTTTTAATAGAAGGAAAAGGAACCAATAACTCACAAGATGTATTTTAAGAGAGATTTTGACTAGTTCATTTGTGATGTACAAATGGCTTTAATTATTGAAGTGTAAATGTGTGGCTAAAATTTCTCAAAAACAAAGTAGGAGTTTTAATGGAAATGGAAATGCCCGACAAAGTACAAAGTACTTATCTAGTAGGTACTTAGCTACCTAGATATATAGGCAAAATATATGGACCGAAAAACATTAGTTCGACTATTGGACATTTTGAATACATTTTACTACAACTAATGAGATGGGGAGATGTTCAAATTATTTTTTGTTTTTGTTTTTGCTCGTTTTTTCAACTAAAATTCGATCATTATATTTTCTTATAAGGGTAGGTTTCTCATCTTGAAACTCATTTTAATTTCATAACAAGATCAGTTAGTCAACTTACTAAGGATTAAGGATAAATTAAAATCGAAATTTTATAAGGCTTACCGCAAGCTTTGCCATCATTAGCTAGGTATACTTCAATTATAAACTTATTTGTCCTACTTTCTGTCGTGGTTTTCCCTGGAATTTGCTTCACGATGATTGAACCACCTCTGTATAGAATGGGTATTGAATTTGATGGAACTTGAATTCTTCTTGAAAGGTCACCAAGTGAGTCGATAATCTCTGGAAAATAGTGTTGATACCACCACCCAACTTTTTGAATAATTAAATCAAATTTCTTAAAAGAGACTTGCCTTGAAATTTACTAAATGTTACCTGGTAGATAAGCTTCAATAGTTTTGGGAGTCTCTTCAGTTAACAAAGGTATAACCATTATGCTTTCACCAATCATAAATTGGGTATCAATATCAAATGTATAAACATCGTTTGGAAATCTAGTTAAATTGCAATATTTAATCAACAAAACCGTAGGTACATTTTAATTTTTAATAACTTACTCAAACCATAATGGACGAGCAACTGGTACTCCTAAAAAACAACATTAATAATATATTTTTTACATACCTACTTATATTAGATTCTATTTGTAATATATCTAATTTTGTAAATTACCAGTTAAATGAGCTCTAAAAAATAGCGTATAGATATAAGGTAACAACGAATATCGAAGATTCAAAGCTTCTTTAGCAGAGTTTACTACATCAGGTCCCTGAACAATCAACATCAAAAGTTTTTATCAATTAGTTTTTATGAAATCTTTTGTGAAATCTTAAAATAAAGTATTTTTCTAGCTACTAATACTTACCATAGACCATGGATCTTGAGGAATTGCTTTCCTAGTATTATGATTACGCGAAAATGGATAAAATGCACCCAAAATTGACCATTTTCTACATAAATCGACTGAACTATTGCCGTTAAAACCACAAATATCTAAAAGAAAATATATATAAACACTTTATAGTCTAAACTATTTGCTTAAAAAATCGTAAATAAAAATAAGTCAATCACCTGCGCCTACAAGTGGTATACCAAATATTCCAGCATTGAGAATTTGCGGTATGGATTGTTTCATGTCTTCGTAAGTACTTTTGACATCACCCGTCCATATGCCTGCGTATTTTCCAATCCCAGGAAAGCTAGATCTTGAGATTATAAATGGTCTTTCGCCTCTTAAATCGCCCAAAACCCTTTAAAAAGATAAATCCGGTTGTATAATATGATTAGATATTACAAATTTTTATTAACTTTACTCGTTAGTTGTAATTGATTCCATTGTACTGTATAAATTATGTAGATTGTAATGTAATTCCCCACCATAATGTTTGGCTGATGGGCATATAGTATGGTAAAATAATTTTCCATCTTGTACTGGTTAAAAAATAGAACAGGATAATCTAGCAAATATTTTGACTGGTTAAAAATAATAAATTAAACATATATTACCTGCAGGTGTGTATGGTGGGTAGTCAAATGTTGAATTTTTTAAGCACCCATAAGCGGTAGAACCATCTACAAAGTTTGCTGGCTCATTCATATCTGGATAGACATAGATAAAAAAAATTCAGATCAAAATTACAAATGATTCATCTGGAATTAAGTTGTTCAAGTTTTAAAAAATGTTTCATAGTTATCTATAATCTACAATCTACTCCTACCTATGAACTATAATATGTAAGCGAAATGTGAAGTGAATAAGTCCATAGGAGAGACATTGGTAATAGTTAATAATTATTAATTAATAATATACAAAGTATAATACCTAGCCAAGCACCATCAAACTCCACAACATTATGAAAGTTCTGAAATTGCTTTAGCCAATAGGACTTTGCATTCGGATGTGAAAAATCTGGCCAAACTGTCGAATTTGGATTCCAAACTTTACCTCGAAAAGGCCCACTATCTATTGAATCTTTAATAAATATATCCATTTCTATCCCATCATCATAAGGTTGATATTTCTCTAAAGGAAAAAAGTAATATAATTTAATTTAATAATCTTTATTTAACCTATAAAAAAAGATTTTTTTACTATTTGTAGTTGATTCTCCTCCGATCCCACAATCAATAAGAGGTACATAATGCAAACCATTCTAATACAAAAAAATTTTTTCAATATTTTTTGTACAATATTTATAATAATAAAAAAAATAATCTTACAGTATGAAGGTCATCTACAAATGTTTTTAATCCATTGAATTTTACAGGATCATAAGTGAAATCATTTTGATTATCCATGTAATCTAGATCGTTCCATTGTACATCAATAGGGATACCTGCTTTTTGGTTTTCTGACAAGATTCGCTTTGTTTCACTTAAATTTCCATAACCTGCGAAAGAACAAGTGCAATTACTACTATATTCATAAAAAATAAAAGAGAAAAAAACTAAAATAACTTTTTCTACTGATAAAGATATAGAATACTAGTTATCCAAATCTACCTAATAAACATAAGCTACATAAATAGCCAAGTCCATTAATAAATTGTTCTGAGATGATGATAAGACCCTTTTTATTGACTCTTTAGGTCAAAAAGAAACTGTAGTAAAAAAAAAATTGGCCATTTCCTGGGATTTTTGTTAATGCTACAGCTATAGTTCTATTTTGTAACCGGGTACCATTTCATTTTTTGGCTGCAACATTATTTATTATGCCCATTTCCTAATTGAGAATTTATAACTGCAACATTCATATACATTATTGTAACAATGACTGCAACATTAGAAAATTAATAGCTAGACATGTCGTGACTGCAACATGTAACATTTTTTAGTAAGTATGTAAATGTTATCGATTCTTTTTTTAATAAAACTAAAATTCACCAATTAAAACCACTATTAATGATTTTTTTCTAAAAGGTTTTCTGGTGTTTTGGAAAATATTAGCTAAGTGTTATAATTGTAAAATGCTAGTAATACGAATACGAACCAAATCTGCAAAGATGAAATCCAAGTCCCCAGTATGCTGGAAGTCTGAAAAAAATTGCCATTAATAAACTTTATATTAATAAAATTGATTACTTACTGTGGTTTTCCAATTATTCTTGTATATTGATCCATGACTGCAGCAGGAGTCGGTCCAGTAAAAATATGTAAATCTATCATACCACCAATAGATCTAAAAGTTACAGCAGGTCCTGGTTGTAATAACACCTCTAAAATATAAAATATACTAATTTAAATTTAATTCACCAAAATTATAATGCTTAAACTCCTAATTACCCATTGCGTTTGCATTAGAGAGAAAAACTCCATAACTCGTACCGCTTTTGTCCATGATCATAAAAAAAGGATGGCTTGCATACAAATTTGACTATAAATAATAATAACAATTAACATGATATTAGGTATTAAATAAAGCTTCGAACTTTTTTTTAGCAATATAGTAAATAATAACATGAGTACAAAACAAATGTATTTACATTTTTCTTTGGTACATTATCATGATTCCAGAGAATAGATCTTGTCCAATTCATATCCCGTTTAAATGAGTCGACACTATCACCAATTCCATATAAAAATGTAGAAGGCAATCTTGTAGATATTTGAATCATTTGATCAGCAAAAATGATTGGTGCGATAGTAGAATCAAATCTAAAAACATTTTAATTGCAAATCCCCGATTAAATTATTTGTCGATCTTATTCTTAGATTTTTTTATGAAACAAAAGAAAACTTACAATGGAAATTGTTCACCCAATCGAAAAATCCGAAATCCGTTTGTACTTACATTAACAGTGTAATTTGTGGAAGTTGGTTTTACATACGAATAACTATATGGAAGTGGCACTTCGAATCTCTTTTTCTTTGGATCTGTAATCTAAAATAAAAGATAATAAATTATAGAAATGATATTCAAAAGTCTATTAAAAATGTTAGGTTTCAACTTTGATTTAATTTTACAATTACTTACTCGAATTCGAACAGAATCAACAGATTCGTGAATAATTTCAATCGATAATTCCTTTAAATCATTTGGCCAGGTTGATTTTCTGATCAATTTTGCACCTCCTTTTTTACCACTAGGTGTATCAGTTAAGTTTCCAAATGAATAATATGAAAAACCAATAGAATAATAACAATAAGGAACTCCATATTCAGTACTTTCAACCCAGCAACAACCCCTCTTCAAACAAGAATTTTGATCAGCATTAGATTCTGGAAAGCAGTCAATTTTCCAACCATTCTTTATGTGGCAAATGTCAAAAGGACCAGTATCTCGTTGTGCCGATAAATTATATTTATCGGTATTATAGTCTTCATCCTTGACATGACCCAAAAGTAATAAATATATCACAAATAATGACACTGACACTACAAGACATAAAAAGAATAGTCGAAGGAATGTTGAACACCTATTTCGAAATGGTTTTGGCACTATAATTAACTGTTGAAATTCATCTGAACTTGATTCACCGCCATCATTTGGGCTAGAATTTATAAGATCAGAGACTCGTCCAGTTTCTTTCATTACTCTCATTTTCATCCCAATTTCTTCTACCACACCACCACCACGACCATTACTACTTGAACTCTGTCCACGCATTTTAAAAGATTAAAATGATCAAAATTTCTTACAAAAACAGCTCAATATTCACAATTATTAGTGTAAGATACTTAAAGCTTCACATTATTTACGACAAATATGAGAAATTCATGCAGAGCGTAATAAATCCACAAACACAATAAACTATAAAATAAAAATAAATGTACAAAACAAAACAAATTAAGCTTATCTGTATTTATAAATTAAAGTTTGATGATAACGAAACCAAAATAACAAAGTAGAACAATGCTAAATGTACAAGGAACTTTTAATTTATTTTTCTCACGTATTTCTTGGAGATTCTATTATTCGACTTGGACTTTAGACACTTATACTTGTAGTTTGTAACTGTAACTTGTTATTTTATCTAGAATCTAAATAAAAAAAGACCTCATTATTTAAGGTCAATTCATTTTAATTTAACTCTAAAAACCAAATTTTAGACTCCTTTTTACATGGTGCTCGTATAAAAAGTATGTATGACCAAAATTTGATTCTTCAGAGCTGAACTAAACGATTACAGGACAATAATACATGTATATTAAGTATAATAGGTACTTACTTTATTTCCTTATTTTTGCAAATATGTCACCGAACTCGATCATTGACTCAAAAGTGGTCTAGTTAAATCTGGAAACTGCAATGCAATTCTGCAAATTGAAATAAAATTTTAAGAAATTAGTAAAATATGTATCAATAAAAAACAAGTCATTTTTGGCCACGTCATGTTATAGTCATAATCATAGTAGTAGTTCAATTACCTACAAATGTCAATTCCTGGTAACTGACTATGATTACCTATAAACAAAATGGTTTTTTGTAAAACAATAAGTCAAAATACTTACAAAATGTTTTAAAAAGGCATTCTGATTTCTGGACTTTGGACAGTTTATGAATGTTGGGTCAATGGTTTCTTCAAAATGTCTTTGTAATTAGGCCAGAGGTGACCATCCTCTCCTCTGGACACCTTTATATGTAATTAACAGCAATTAACAAATTAAAATATTTTTACAAAAACCACGGTTTTTTAGGCCTGCTTATTTACTGCTTGTTGGATCATAATCTTATCATTTTTTAAGAATTGCATATTTGCAGCAATCGAGAGCCTGCTTTTATCCGATCCTATTTGACAAACGTTGAGAAAAAAAGCTTTTTTTTTTAGCTCGCTCAGGCTCAATTGTCATTATTTATTTAATTAGTAAAATAGTTTAACCATCACATAAAGTAACAATTTTAAATATCAATATACAGAATATCCATTTAGAAATCAAAATATTTGCAATTTTTTAAACTCCATTTTAAAATTGTCAAATCTAATCCTCAATGGTAACCTTCCTGAAGATATATGCCCTCTTTTTTATGGTGCTCGTCTAATCGGTTTGAACAAAAAAGATGGAGGCATCCGTCCCATTGCAATCGGATCTACTTTTCGACGTCTTTTCGCCAAAATCTCAATTTCAAGAGTCAAAGATCCACTAATTTCTCTTATAAGCCCACATCAATTAGGTTTTGGGATTAAAGGTGGTTGTGAAGCAGCTGTCCACACTTGTAGAAATTTTTATGAAAACATTCTTTCTTCGAATCGTCAACAAGCTTTACTCAAAATCGACTTTAAAAACGCTTTCAATATGCTAGATCGTGATCAATTCCTCAAACTTATTCATCAATTCATCCCTAGTCAATACAATTATTTATCTCAAGTCTATGGC
>JAQIXA010004031.1:0-12348 GCA_034699045.1 Nanhermannia cf. coronata Gr-Ori-00579 | reverse complement strand
TATTTTTAAGCCCAAAATCGAACAAGTTCTTGTTCGGTATTTTTAAGCCCAAAATCGAACAAGTTCTTGTTCGGTATGCATATGCATTTCTATGCATAGGCATAAGTACCATATTATAACTTCTGCTGTCCTCAAGTAAATGTCTAGAGGATTTAGAAAATTAGTCAAATTATTGATTTAAAAAAGTTGAATCCTCAACTCAAGGGTCTGACTTTTTCAACTAATTAAGTATAATCAAGGGTCAAGAATTCAAGTATCAAAATTTTTCGTATAAATACCTATACTACTCACATGATATTTGAATGACCCTTGACCTTTATAGGTCAAAGGCCTAGGTCATGATCAAATAATATCTAAGGGCTTTCGTTTATGCATGACAATAAGGGTCTAGCTCTTATAGGAGCTGAGATATAAATTGTTTAAAACAACAATATTTGCCAAAATTTTAGGGTTTTTGGCCATTTTCGACCTAAGGGCAAGGCCTTTGGGGACTTTGACATATACCATTAGAACCGCCTTTTCAAAGGTTACAAAATAGATCAAGTCTTATTGAGTTCTCCTTTTGGGCCCAAAAAAAGCCCAAACCCGGTACGGTCCTTTTCGAAATTTTCGAAATTTCTTTTTTTCTTTATCTAAAAACCACTTTGAAAGAATATCTTTGGGTTCTAATAAGCTTTATATGAGGTTTAACATAGTAAAGGCCTGAAAGCCGATAATATCCTTTTTAAAATTTTAAAACTAGATTTCCCAACCAAACATACGAATTTGAAATATCGAATCACATGAGTGAAAAACTTTAAATTTTGACAAAAAGGAAGATTCTAATTTGAATAATCGAAATCTCGCCATAAATTGCCAAAAAATGGTTAAAATTTTTGCTTTTTTCGCCTAAATAGACGGAAATTTAGCTAATTTTTACAAGGTACTCATTGATAGTGTATTTTAATTTTAAGAAAAATCGATTTATTAGGAGTTAGGAGCTGAAAATGCAATTTTTCTGAATAGAGATTGAAATAGTATTTTCTAAATTAGGCATAGCTTTCTTATGTAATTCATTAGAATTCTCTTTAAAATTCTCAATTCAAAGAATTTTACATTATAAATAGCAGTAGATAGACCAGCTTTAGTTTTGAACTTTTGAGAATTGCAATCAAATTAAGATTAATGTTTTCTACTGATAATACCCCTACTATGTAACAGTAGGGCTTACAAATTTTATCAAAAAAAATTTGAAAAGTTTTAAAATCCCAAGTAATCCTTTCTACGAAATTAAAAGGATTAGGTGAAACAAAATTAAAAAAAACTTGCATATTTGATGCTCTTTTGTACTCGATTCTTAATAGTTCAAAAATCATTTTCAAAAGAAATCAAAGAAATCAGTCTAATATATCCATTAAATATTAGTGGTCATTCAAACTTGTTCTTTTTTATCTCATTTTTTTTCAAATTTCAATTTTAAATGCAGTAGCCAGAGCTTAAAAGATCTCAAAATCTTGAGAGCTTAAACTTCAATCAAATGAACAATTTACACTGTTCAAGATTTGACTTTGATTTCAACCGATATTTCTCTAAGAAATGGAAAATCACCTACTCGAAATCACCTGGAAAATTGTCAAATTGCAAGATTTTAGAAATATTTCCAAATTTTTTTTTGAAAAAATCGAAATTTTTGATGAAATTTTGGACTATTTTATCCTCGAAAAATGCCAAAAATTGGAGTTTTTGATCAAAAATTTTTAGCTTCAAGTTGACCTCGATGTCTGAAACTTTCCATTAATGACATGTTTTTTAATTTTTAAAACTAAAATCTCTAAATTTTGATGAAAAATGAGAAATTTTGAAGTTTTGACTTTCTTGTCCTTTAAATATTTCAAGAAATGCCAAAAATTGGATTTTTTGATCAATTTTTTTCAGCTTCCAGGAATCCAGGTGACCTAGAGGTCTGAAACATTCCAGGATTGCCATAATTCTTCATAAAATTTGTAAAAGTTCTAAATTTTTGATGAAATTTCAATGGAAATTTTGAAGTTTAGGCTATTTTATACTCGAAAATTGAACAGAATCTGACCAAAAATTTATTTTTTAGACCTGAAACTTCCAATAAAGTAAGATTATATTGGCTTAGTATTAACATAGTATAACAAACCAAAGTATTTGAAAGATTTTAGCTGTAAATTTGGATCAAATTAATGCGATTTTTAAGCTTTTGATAATATATTTTTTGATATAATTTCAATAATCTCAAACCTGTATTTTCATGTATCTTATGGTGTATTTTGAATTCAATTCAATTCAAGACATTTTCAAGAGCTCGGATGTACTTTTACGAGTCCTTAATAGTAAATTTGTAAGACTTGTAGTAGTACTACTAGTAGTACTTAAGTAAGGGGCATTATCATAAGAGAATTTGTCAGGGATTAGACAAATTCAAAACTGAGTTTTTTATATCGTAGAAGATTATTGAAATTGAAATTGATATATACAACACCAAGGGATCAACACAGGTAGTGTTCTATCCCTTTGAATTTTGAATTTTGAATTAAAATTTGAGAAAAAGTACCCTAGGACCCTTAGACTTATAATACTATGCATACCGACCATGACCAAATAGATAAGTGGAGATGGATATTCATGGACACTTTGGAAAAAGAAAATAATATCAAAATATACCTTTTAAAAATAAAAGTTAAGACAATTTTCTATCACTTTGAAGTAATTGACTGGAAAAAGTCGCAAAATAAAATTTTTATATTCCTAAACTATTCATGCTGTATATTAAGAGTACAAATATGCAATTACTGATAGATACAAAAATATTAAAGATTTTAGATAAAATTGAATTTTTCTTTTTGAAAAAATCGAAATTTTTGTGAAATTTAAATGGAATTTTGAAATTTTTGGCTTTTTTATCCTCGATAAATGTCAAAAATTGGAGTTTTTGATCAATTTTTTAGCTTTCAGTTGACCTAGAGCCTAGAGGTCTGAAGCTTTCCAGTAATATGATGATTTTTCATAAAAATTATAAAAGGTCATAATTTTTGTGGAAATTTCAATGGAAATTTTGAAATTTTTATTATTATACCCACGATAAATATCGAAAAATTATTTTATCTTATGGTCGTTTATGAAAAAAAGTGTCTTTAAAACGATTACAAAAATTAATTAATAGATACAAGGTTATCAGCATAAGAGCTTCAAAAGTTTAATTTTATCTCTATTTTGGTTGAATTCACCCCTATACTTTTGGTTTAACTTTACCCTTGTACTCGTATAAAATTAACCAAAATAACTTCTTTTTTACTTAAGTTTAGGTTAAGCTAATCGTAAGTTAGATTTAGATTAGATATAGGTTAGGATTTTTTAAAAAGGCGTAATTTCATACATAGGTAAAGCAAGACCAAAATTATAGGGGTAAATTCAACCAAAATAAGGATGGGATTAAATCGTAGCCTTCATTAAGAATCGACTTAGAATCTACAGAATCTACAACTTAGAATCTACAAATCTAAAATTTCGATATTCATAATCAAGTTATTTAAAAATGACTTCAAGATTCAAAAAAATCAAATTGGTTAATTTTAAGCTTTTTAGGATTTAAGAGTTTAGATAAATATTATCATCTGTAGGTGTATGATTTTTCTAAATTAAAGTTTAAAAAGTCAAAGATTTCAAAATCGTTTCCAACTTGTCCCCAATTTACCCTTAGATAATGGACTATGAACATTTACTATGTAAACTGAAATCTTCGACCAAAAACTACTCGATCCCATTATATTAAATGGAAAGTTGAGATCAATACAAATAGATACTGACCTAAAAGGTCAGTATCTATCCACATTGTCCAAAAATATTTGCTAAAAAATCTTGATTTTGATGTCAACTTTACATTTAATATAATGGGATCGAGTAGTTTTAGTCCGAGATTTCAATTTACTTGGTCAGCTATATTTGAAAATTACCTGGTTAGACATTTTAGATCTTGACTGGTTGATCAAGAACCTAGATATATTATGGAGATTTAGTATGATAATTCTGTGTATAAATATAGGGTTCAGTCCAGTGTTTGAAGGCGAAGCATGACATATTGATAAATTCTTTTTCCTTTGCCTTCCTCAGCCGCCAGCCGCCATCAAAAAAACCTCATGAAATGAAGGATTCAAAAATTCTTTTAGGATTATACTCGTACTATTTATAAATGCATTACCTTCAACATATACATACATACTTATAAAGCTCTTTTTAATCATTTATTTTTCATATTTCATATGAACTTTATGGTTTTTATAAAATCTAATAGAACTGATAGTAATTATAAGGTAGCCTTTTGTGTTTGCTCAGAAAACAATTTACACCTTGTACATGCCTTGTATTATACAATACATTATAGAATAGAAGGGTACCTTATGTGAGTTTTGTAAAGGGTTAAATAATAAATTGTATGGGAGAGGTGGAATATTTATTCACTTTATCATAAACCAAACCATGGATTGATGGACAGACAAAGAGATGCAAAGTTTTATCAAATTTTAGATGAAATGTCGTGTTAAACTGAGGCTTTGAAGCGCGAATTTACACAGCAAAATTTGAAATACAATAGATCTTACTGAACTTGTAATATTTTCAAAATTTGTCATTTTTTGTACATTTTTTGAGCTCGGATTTAATCTCTTCCCCATTTTGGCTTAATTTACCCCTATATTTATGATACTAACCTGTATGAAATTAACCCAAAATAGGTAAAATCCTACCTATACTAAACTAAACTACAAAAAATTTGGGTCAATATCATACAAGGGTCAAGTTAGACCAAAAATATAGGGGTAAATTCAACCAAAATAGGGATGAGATTAAACTTGAGTCTATATGAAGTATATTTTTGGCCTAATCCAGGAAAATTGGTCAAAAATTTTGAATGATTAAGGCATTGAATAATTTTTAAAAGTCGAAAATTTTACTTTTAAATCTTTAATAGATACCCAAAAATTTTACCCAAAAATTTTGTCTAACTTAACCTAAATGTATGAAATCAACCCTAAATATTTTTAGTTTAGATTAGGTTAGGTTAGGATCTTTGGGTAAATTTCATACAGTACAGTAGTAAAGTTAGACCGAATATATAGGGGCAAAAATAGGGATGAAATTAAATCGGAGCCTATCTATAGTCAATATATAAGCTTATATACAGTCGACCTAGAGGTCAGAAACATTCAGAAAAGTCTTCTAATGACCTCTAGAAAATCATATAAACGAAATTTTTGCAAATTATTTCAGACTTGACTTTACACAAAAACAGAATATTTAGCGATATTATCTCCAATTTTCAATGAAATCCTAGTTTTCAACCATTTGATAACATTATGAAGTCTAGGATTTCACACAGAAATTTGGGATAAGAATACTACCTATTTAAAGTTACCATATTGAACCTTGAATATATGTACGTATTTGTGCGAGCTAGAATTCAAAAATTTTATATTTCAAGCATGAGTAAATTCAAGTCAAGTTTTTCGAAGAAATTCTTATCTGATTACCGAATCAATGCTAATATTTCTCACCTAAAGCCCTGCCCTTAAAATTTAAAAAAACCATAAATACATACCTACTATACCTATAGATATTATACTTACCTACTATATAGATAGTACTATTAGTAAAGCTTTATGACACTTTTAAACATTTATGCAAATTACAAATAAAAAGATAATTTTGCATTGTACTTACTATACAAGTTGAATGGTCCTTTTGATTATTCCTAATCTTGCTATTTATCTGAAATGTGTAAAAAATTGCATAAGACCTTCACTATCCTTAGATAGTGTACTTTTTTTGTAATCTTAAAAAAGTAGGTATGTTCTCGTACAAGTTGAAATTTGAAATAAAGGTATCTAAAGCTAATGAATTATTTATTGTGGTCAAAGTCAAGTTTTCCAAGCTTCTGACTTGTACCTTATATCTAGATATGTACGAGTATGTAAGATACTGTCTGATTTGGATTTTGAAGTTTTTGAAGTTTTTGACTTTTGGATAAGTAGGCAGGCATTTCTCATTCTCTCAAAATTCAAATGAATTTATGAATCATTTTGACACTTGTTCTTGCCAAATGAAATGAGATATGAATTATCTATACGAGAGAGCTCACTTTCAGCTCACTACTTCGCATCTACCAAGGGGGAAAATCACAAAAATTGGAACTTTTTTCAAGTTTTTGGGTTAGAGACAGATTTTGAAGGTAAATTGAAACTACAAACTTTTTTTTAATTTTCTGAAAAAATCGTCAAGTTCCTAAAAATGTTGTCTTTTGAGACTGAATAGAATTTAAAATGCCAAATTTTAGTAACAGATCGAAAAAACAAAAAATCATCAAAATCCTATCAAGATTTTAAAACTTATCAAAATCTTATAGGTACTACATATTGTTATATGAATGAGATGTTATTTATTATTTTGAAATTGTGATATGTACCTACATATATGTATATGTAGAGATAGCCAAGATATTCTCAAACAAAGGATATCTTGTGGTTCTAATGAGCTTTCTGGTTTTTATATGAGATTTAACATGCAAAGACCTGTCTGAAATTCGAATACAGCCTTTCAGGTTATTTCAGGTCGTAATGACAACTGTTTCATTCGAAAACAAACTGTCCAAATTTCAAAAAACTTTGCTAAAATTGTCCAAATTAGTGTAATACCAAAATAAAAATGACAATAATTAGAAAATTTTGATAGTTTTTGAATCTTTATGATTTTGAAATTTTTTCAAGAAATAGAAAATCAAGAGTATGCTTAAGACCTATCTATTTAAAAAAAAATTAAACCAATTTTACCAATTTAAATTTCTATTTTAGAAAATTTGAAAAAAGTTGTCAGTTTTAAGGTTTACCTTTCAAGATCTTGAGAATTTCTATGTAAATGTGTTAAGATAGGACTTTTACTAAAAAAAATTACAAAAGTTGATATGATTATTCAGTATAGATGATAGCTTATGAATATGAATTTGAATATGAAATGAAGTTGAAGGTTAAAAAAGTGAAATACTTGTTACAACTTCTATTGAGATTTTTAAATTTTTGACAGTTTTGAACAAAAAAAGTTTTAAATTCTAAATATTATAAGCTTTAAAATAAAGACTTGTGTGTTTAATCTCATTCTCATCCCTATTTTGGTTGAATTTACCCCTATATTTTTGATCTAACTTTATTAAAAAATACAGTTTTTACTCCTGGATGAAAATAACCCAAAATATTCAAAGATTAGTATATATGTATGTTAGGTTAGAATTTTTTTTAAATTGGGTTAATTTCTACAGGAGTAAAGTTAGGCCAACAATATAGGGGTAAATTCAACCAAAATATGGATGAGATTAAATCAGAGCCTTAAACAATTACATTTTTACATTTAAAAAAGTAGATATAATCGATTGAAATCCAAATACGATTTTTATATCAAAAATCTACAAAAAATTCAATTTTAGTTAGTTGCCCAATTTTCTTTTGTTGGCCATCGTTTGAGCATACAGATACTCAAATACAAGTTTATATAGGTATACCTACAAAGTACCTTAAAGTCTCAGAATCCTTAGGTCAATAGGCATTTGACCTTTAAAAAATCTGTAAAAATGCAATTTAAATCCATTTTTTGACTTTTTGTCACACATACTTTTGATATTTGATATAGGTAAACTAATTTTGATCTAAAATTTAGTTTTTTACAATTTTAAAGGACGTCGATTGAAATCCAAATGCGATTTTAAGCTTCAAAATTCGGTTTTTTAAATTGTTATATAAAAATAACATGTATTTATGCCATCTTAACTTACTAGATATGTACTAGTAAGTTACTAGTATTCTAAACATATATTTTGATTGAATATCTCAAATCAAGAATATAGAACCTTGATCTAGACCCTTTTAACCCCTTCAAAATTCGAATAAAATTCAATTTTGATGCTTTTATTCAAATTTTTAGCTAAAATTTTTTAGCTCTAAATGCTTAAATATTCTCTAAAATTTGATTTTAAAGCAAATTATGAAATGATTTGACTTTCATCCATTTGAAGCTATTTAATATTCCATTTGCAAAGTCATTTTGTCATCAAAAAGTCCCACAAAGATCAAAATCTCGACCAAAAGTCTCGAGCTCAAACTCACCACAATTACAAGTACCCTACCCTATCTAAAAGCATACACAAATTCAAAATCCTTTTCTAAATATAAATATCCTTTTTTTAAAAGTAGTTATAAATATTGTTGACATCTCTTTCTAAATGACAAATTACAGTCAAAATCAAAATCCAACCCTTACACGTTACTGGGCCCTGACTAAGATTGAAGGGCCTGATACCTATCATGTATGTACTACCTGTATATATAAGACATGACTCAAATCTCGACTCATATCATAATATTTAAATTATCTTATCAAAACTTTGAAGGGTTTTTTTCCTCTAGTACTTTTTCAAGAAATCAAATTTGGACAAGATACATTGACATTTCGCTTTGCGAATCTGTAGGGGGTCAAATAATGTCCAGAATCCAGAATCTTTCAAGAGACTCTCTCGAGGAATTTCAGATGGACAAATCACATTTATATCAAAATTTTTAGACAAAATTTTTATCAGGATTTCTTACTAGAATACTTATCCTGTGAAATAAAATTAGTATAAAGTCATCTATACTTAATTTTATCAAATTTTAAGACTCTCTAATTAGAATCGACATTAATTTCAAACCTAAAAAGAACCAAAAGGACACTAAAAAATGCAGTTTTAAGTCAAATTTTGATTTGAAATGTTTGATTTCAAATATACTACTAGTATTTAGTATAGATTTGTTTTAAAAATGTATACCTAAGTCGATTTTTCATGAGGTATGGTATATGTATGGTTTACAATTAAAAACTAGACAAAAATGTCTCAAAGAAAATGTTGGAATTTGATAAAAATTATCAAAAAAAATTAGTTTTACCGATCAGAATTTATCAAACAATCGGTAATCGGATATCTATTAGAGAAATTTAAACTAGCAATTCGTAAAGGTATCAAATTTTTGGATCATAAATTGAGCAAAAAATTAAATAAAAAATGAGAGATTTTTTCAAGTTTTGAGATTTACCGATTAATATGAGTACCCTAATATTGACTTTAAGTATGTATGTATGTATGTAGTCGATATTTTGAGTCAATTTGTAACCAAAATTTAACTTTTTTATGCTCCGAGTTTGACTAAAATTTGGCTCAAAAATTTCAAGAATTGACTCAAATTAAGATATTTTAACCAGTTTGAGATTAGGCGACTTTAAGAATGTATTCGCTATTTTGAGTCATTTTGTAACTTTTTTGTGATCTGAGTTTGTCAAAAGTTGTCTCAAATTTGCCTTAAATTTGGCTCAAATTTGGCTCAAAAATTCCAAAAATTTACTCAAAAATTCAGGATTTTTGACCAGTTTGAGATTAGGCGATGATTCAGTGATTTTTGATAAACTCTTTGGTAAATGTAGGCTATAAAAGGAGATGTTTATTTACCCGAGGTTAGGTAATACTAATACTATACTACTATAGGGTAAATTGTGGTTTATCCATAGAGTTTTGTCATACCTTTGAGTTCAGCTGAGTTTGGCTGTCCCAACACCCCGTGGTGTTGTCCTCAAAGTCCAGCCACCTAATCTCCAACTACAATCTACAGAAATGTGCCATAAAAAATGAAAAATAAAATCTCTGCATTATTATTATTCATAAATGCTCAAAAACCCATCTCGAAAAAACTCCTTACAGAATTCAGCTATAGTCATAGTATGTATACTTAGGGTTGGGTTTTTAATATGATTTTATTATGACGGACTTTTGAATCCCAGTCAGACCTTATGGGAATGCAATGGGACAAATTTACTCAACTTTTAAAACACTAAAATTCTTTCGAGAAATTCATAATTAGCTCGCTTTCTTCAAAATCAAAATAGTCAAATTAAGCTAAAAAATGTGAATCTCATCAAGAATTTCGCTTAAATTTCCCAATTTTTTCAAATTTTTGCATTTTTAAAAGTAATATCTTATAGAAGAAGATGCTTTCTAAAATCCTGAGTTTGCCAAAAAAGTTGACTTTTTAATGAAAAATTTGACCAGATAGAAGAAATTTCAAAGGATATCTTCGGGTTCTAATGGGATTTCAGGCCTTTAGGCCTCCAGATGTTGGGAGGTTTAATATGCAAAGAAAGGCCTGAGAGCCGAATATATCCTTTTGAATGTTAAAATTTTGGTAATTTCTGATCATAATTATAATTTTTCAATCAAAAATTCAAAATCTTTCTGAAATTTTATTCAAAAGTTAATCGAAAAGCTCAAAAATTGCGATTTTTTTCAAAATAGGCAAGATCCTTTTGTATCTAGGTCTAGAAAATGTCTCAAAATCAAATTTCCCAAATTTTTGTGAGATTTAGGATGAACTTTAGGATGAAGTTTCAAGACATTTTTTTTTGCAAATTTCAAAGAATTTTCTTGTAAAATTCTAGACTTTTTGAAATTTTTGAAACTCTCATTAGGTTACATAAGGTAGAAATTGTGTAATTTTTGGTAGAAAAATATCGAGCTTTCGAGATGGTCCTGACCATATATATACTTATAGGGACATGTATGTATCGTACAAGGTGTATGGGACAAATTTTTTCGAAAGAAACAAAAAGAATTAATTCTGAATTTTTATCTCTCCCTTGTAACTATCACATTTCTCTTAACAGATTACTCGTAAATCTATCCAACTTCCAACATCTTCAAACATATACATTATTTCTCTATATAACTTGTACTTTTTAAAAACCATGTACATACAGATAGTAAGTAGTAAGTACAATGTACAGGTTAGTTAAACATGCTATGATTAGTACTTTACTATCAAGTACATAAGTACATACGAAATACCACGGGCTCACCTCACAAAACAGCAAAAAAAAATCTCGAAAAAAAATGTCTCGAGATTAAAAGTCAACTCTTGTGAGAACTTTTAAAGGACACTTTTGTATGTACCATATTCATACATACAGATACAGATAGTAAGATTTCTTTTATTGTTTTCCAGCCTCAGATTCTCTTTTAAATCTGAGGTTTATGACTTTTTTTGAGCTATTTAGATATTACAAATACCTCAAACAAGTAAACAGATACTTGTAAAATCTAAAAAATTCTAAAAAATTCAAATTCTTACAGAAATTTTCAAAATTTCAGGAGATTATTGCTTGAAATCGCTTGATTTTAACACGAGATTTGGATTTGTAAAGGATATCTTTGGGTTCTAATGGGCTTTCTAGCCTGGATATGATATTAGGTTTAACATACAAAGGCCTGAAAGCCGATTAGATACTTTTGTCATAAAATAAGATTTTAAAGGGAATTCTGGTCAAATTTTGAAACATGCTAAAGATCTATTTCTACAGGTTAAAAATAAATTTTTTTGTAAATATTTTGAGTTTTTTTATAGAATTGTGGCAATCATACAAAATTTGAGACAATTTTTAAAGAAACTGCAAGTCAAATTTTGCAAAATGTTTCAAAAGATAGTCTTTTACATTTTTTAGATCAATCATACACTGAAATGTCTTACAAGCATTGTTTTTGATTTTTTTATATCCAAAAATCCGAATTTTTCTTGAAAACATGGACAAGGTTAACTCTAATCAATTTATCCTTTCCATTTTCGAAATCTGTATGTCCTTAAACACACTTGTCATATAATGCAAAATTATATGCAAATGAGTTGACCTCTTTATATTCCGATATTTGACCTTTAGGTCAAGTCTTCAAAATTCTGAAAAAGTAAATTCTCTGACATATAACATCTTTTTTAGTATAGGATATTTTCTATCTAAAATATTTAATTGTAGAAAATTACATGCCACCAGATATACATTTATCTGTATCACCACGCTTAATCTAAAAAATATAAAACACAATATTTTGAAACATTTACCAAAATATGACTTGTAATTTTTTTAAATATCTCAAATTTTGAATGATTCCCACAATCCTACAAATGTAAATTCAAAATATTTACAAAAAATTCATTTTTAATGAGATATCTGTATAGAAATAGCTGATGTTTCAAAATTTTGCCAAAATTTCCAATTCAGGCCCTCGGGAAATGTAGATAGGTAATCCAATCTGAGGTTTTTAAATAAAAATTAGGCCAAGTTACTATCTAGAACCTACAAAATACCAAATTTTATAACCTAAAAATGTAGTTTTCTCTAGATTTTACTTCCAAAAATGCAGAATTGGTCAAAATTTGAAAATTTTTGATTGAAATGTAAGTTTTCAGGCATATTTTGTAAAATTTTCTCTAGTTTTCACTTCAAGAATAG
>JAQIXA010004030.1:0-12351 GCA_034699045.1 Nanhermannia cf. coronata Gr-Ori-00579 | reverse complement strand
GTACAGCAAAAGCCAAGAAAGCAGCAAGGACAAGCCAAGGGCAAAAGCAGGACCGAAGAAAAAAGAAAAAGAAGTAAACTGAATTAGTAATTTGTCAAATTTTGTCGAATTTTTGAAATTTTATAGAAATTTTCGATGCTAGATCAATTAAGTAGCACGTGGGCTACATTTTGGTATTAAAATTTTGATGAAAATCACTAAATTAGTGATTGAAAAAATATTATTTTATAATTAAATTCGAGAGAAAGAAAAAAAGCGACTGCCTTCGCGTACCTGTATCTGTGTGATTGTATACGCATGTATGTATATGATTTATTATAGAGAGTATGTTTCAATAAAATTTATGTATAATCCTTGTTAAAAATTCCATTTCTTTAGTTTGAATTTGTCGATAGACCAAAAAAATTCTTTACAATATGAGTTTAATAGCTAATAAAAGCTGTACTTAATATTTTTTCAATTTTATATTAATAAATAACTCATTAGTCAGAAAAAAATTCTTCCAATTAAACATTAGACACACCATAAATAAATTCATTAGTAACGACTTTATTTTGATTTAGAAATTTACAATTTTTGTTAAAATTCTCGAATAAAAAATCGCACCTAAATTTAGCCACATACATAGTTTCTACAAATAATGAAATTTTGAATTTTGAGCTTGTCAATTTAAAACAATTACAATGTGATGGTAATTTTTAAATATAATTAAGATAATTTGGATCGAGAAATTAGTTTAAGGTCCAGCAGGAGTTTCTGTCGTAACTTCTTCTGTAGTAACATCTCCAGTAACTTCACCAGTAACTTCACCAGTCACCGGATCTCCGGTAACGGGTGATTGTGTTGTGGAAATTGGAATTTCTGGACATGGTCCTGAAGAGGGCGTACAAGCTGCTCCACATCCAACAATACTTAAAGCTATAAAAATACACATTTTATGAATGTGACGGCCCAATTCATCGTTTGATTTTATTCAAAAGTTTCAACCTGTATCTTTAACATATATCCTTCTCTATTATGTACATTCTTAATTATATAGGGTGTCCAAGAAATGACTGGACGAAATTTGAAATTAAATATATTTCTTAAGGGCCCGTGTACATGCACCTAAAGTCTAAATTCCGCCACATGTAATCAAAAGGCCTTTGGGTGGACTGGGAGGTAAGAATTCTCTTTAAGTAAGTACTCTATAATGTAGAGATTTGAAACTTTTTTTATTATATTCCTAGACACATTTTATGCAAATATTCGAATTTTGATTAAAGGTCAGGTACAATGTAATAAAAAGTAATCTTATTTTTTTTACTCTTATTTACATTGTACCTGACTGACCTTTAATCAAAATTCGAATATTTGCATAAAATGTGTCTAGGAATATAATAAAAAAAAAGTTTCAAGTCTCTACGTCGAGTAATTAAAGAGAATTCTTAACCTCCGCAGTCCACCAAAAGAGGCCATTTGATTACATGTTTAGAATTTAGAATTTAGACTTTAGGTCTCAACATACCCCCTTACTATTTATTGAAAAAATCAAAAAGCGGATTTGAATAAAATTCAAATTAAAAGAAAAACGCTAAATTGTTAAAATAGGATTTCGTTAAGTTTGAAACAGCTAGCTAAAATAAGGATGGCTGAAAATGACCGACTAACTGTCCAAAATGTCTGCTAGGACCCTATCGACAGCTTTGATTTTAGCAGTTGATTATAAATTATTAATTATGCTGCACCAGTGTGAAGTTAGGCCAAAAAACCGAATGTCACCAAATTTAAAGTAGAGCATGGCCACACTAAATAGTGCCCAAATTTAAGCTTGTATATGATCGTGTGTAAAATTCAATATTTTTTGTATTATTGACCCAATGAACTGTATTTCTTTTCATTTTAAACCAAAAGGAACATTTTATAAAATAAAATTTTTTTGTAGGTTCCAAGGACCACCCTGTATATTTATTAGTCTTACTTGGAATGCATTTTTTAACACATTCGAAAGTACAGGGTGTGTACTTTCGCCCATCATTACAGCAAAGAATCGGATCTGTAGGTTGACGATAACCACAAAGTGATTCACTCGTCCCTGGAAAACAGTTTCCACAATCTGCAAAAAAAATTATTTAGGTCAATAAATAGGCCATATAAAAGGTAAAATAAAAGTCAAAATTTATGTAATATACTTGTCTGAGATTTGACATATTCTAAGCCTATAAGGCAAATAATTACAAGAAAAAATTTCATTCTTGTTCTAAAAAAGTCAACGAGAAATTGGTAATTTTAAATATAAAATAAATTTAACAAAAAGAATCTTATTCTCTATGAAAATGCCGATATTTATAGATTTTGTCTCAATTGACATAAATTATAAATTACCATGCTGTATAATAGCTAAGTGTTTCTAATTATAGATTATTATATTGTTTGATATGCAATTTGAATTTGAATTTGAAAATTGATAATTTATTGGGTGGTATTTTTAACATATTATTACTTCTCTAATTTGTTTGTAAACGATTGAATCAAGGTTAAATAACAATATTTTACACAAGTGTTCGGTAGATAAGCAAATTAGGCATATTATAATTATTTGTTACTCTCAAGAGCCGCTCCAATTAAACTCAAAAATTCCAACCTTATCTACCTCTTTCAAAACTTCAATCAAAGTTCAAAGCCAAGGGTGAAGAATCGACAAAACAAATTGCGGGATTTCTTAATTTCAAACTCAAAAACACTTACTAAAATCATATCTAATTGTACTACTAATCAGACATCATTTAATACTTTCAATTATCTTTAAAAAAATCATCTTTTTTAAATTAAAAACTAAATCTAGTTTTTCTCCTCGACATCTTCGAGTTCACGGAGGTCGAGCCTAAACCTACAAATCCTCTATTATCATACTAAAATTTCTAAATTTTAATTTTTCATAAAAAATTGAACTTTTTCTAAAGGTCTATAAAACACTTTTTATATTATCACTTAAATTTTAGTGCATAAAAAAAACAGACCTATTACGTTATGAGTACAAATACATAAAATATCACTTTTTAATACATACATATAGGACTATGTTTTATACTACATAGTATAACTACCGCATTAGCTTTAATTTAAAAACTAAACTAGACTATTGTTGATTCCTCAATAACCCACTAGTTTAAATTTAAAATTTAAATCTATAATAATAAGTAACTTTCTGACCTTTACATGAGTTCAAGATTCAAAGGCCTTAATCAGTAGATCCTTTAAATCAAAATTAATTTTTATCAAAGTTTAATATTCAGGCCTGAGTCTCATATAAAGGCCTGTCTGTGCCTAAATTAAATGCCCATTTATAATCGAAAAATTTCTTTTGAAAATTATTTTGAACAGATAATAATCTAATTTTTGTATCCATATATATATAAGAAAAAAAATTGATATAAATAGATATTAAAATCTAACAATGGTTTATATTTAGGACACTTGTTTAAAAAGCTAATTTAAATTTTCAGTAATAAACCAGTTGAAGTACTATTTACTATTAGGTATTTAAATACAAGTAGATATTTACTCTTTTTAAAATGTTAATTGCCTGTGCCTAGTACATAAGCTATATATATTATACATTTATAGATAAACAAAATTTCCAATGAATGTCTAATTTAAATTTGAATGTCCAATAAAATGATACAATAAAGTACCATACCAATCAAGTACATACCTGTACAAAAATAAACAAAAAATTGTCAAATTTTGTTTTCTGACCTTGAATTTTTTTCAAAAATATTATTGAGAAAGATCAGTAGCAGATCATATAATAAATATTATGATTTTATAGGTAATTAGCATATCCTGTAAATAAACACTCAACATATTAAGGTATAATACAGAATATTCTAATGCATAATTTTTGATTTTGATTATGTTTTTTTAACTTTTTGAGGGCATTTTTAGGTGAAATTTTCATATATATAATGAAGCAGAATTTAAAATTAAAGAACATTAACTATCGATTAAAAATACTAAAATGAATTTTGCTCTTGTAATATTATATGGCCTTGTTGGCTACGTGAATACTCAGAGTAATATAAAAAAATTTTAAATTAAAAAAAATTCAAATTTTTGAAAATTTTCAAATATTTGAAATTTTTGTAATATTTATATTTTTTGGTTTTTAAGGATGTGGTAACTGTTTTCCTGGGACGAGTGCTTCCCTCTGTGGGTATAAAAAACCATCTGACCCGATCTTATGCTGTAATGATGGTAGGAAATATACACCCTGTACTTACAACTGTGTCAGAAACTGCAATTCAGGTATCTTAATAAATATTTAACAATTTTTTTTTTATTTTATATACAATCCATCAACAAGACTATACTGAAAAATATAGTACCTAATTAACAAGTATAGTAATATAGGGAAACTAGGTCCGTTTCTTAATATAATAAAATAGCTTTAGTAGCTTTAAACTGACCAGGTAAATTGAAATTGCGGATCCTAAGCATATTTCCTAAGCAAGAAATAACATTTTATTTGACCATTTATGTCAGTATGTAACAGCATTGTCCAAAAATTTTTGAAAAAATGTTGATTTTGACCTCAAATTTAAATTAAATATAATGGGATTGAGTAGTTTTGGTCCGAGATTTAAATTTACCTGGTGAGAAAAATAACTATGCACTATTTCTTACCGATAAAGGCTAGAGATTAACCTGAGTTTATACTAATTTGATTATTTTGAAACTAAAATTTGACAAGGTCTGAGAATTACTGGTTGTGGGTCGAGTTGTACGCCATCTTCCGGACCCTGCGCGCCGAGTAGCCAATGCTTGCCTGACACTTCACCGCCTTGTAACGTGGCCTTCGTTCCTGCCGCAGGTGCGTGCGATGTTGACACGCAGTCTATATCCTGCCTAGAATGTCAGCCAGGCTCACCTGCCAAAGGTTCTTAAAACAATAATAAATAATATAATTAATTTAATTTCCAGTTAGTATTACTTAGAAAATAAGAGAAATTTCTATGCATTATCTTAAAAAATAGATACAACTTTAGATATCAAAATTTTTTAAATTAGTCTTTATTATGAAACTACAGCGTATGAATAAGCTGAACATTAATAGTGATCAAAAACAGTTTTTTGAATCAGTTTATTTGGCTCATTTCCATTTTTCTTACATGAAAACAGTTCATTGACCCATAATTTTTGACCTTTTAAAATTACATCAAAAAGTTTTAAGATTCTTTTCTATCGATATCATGTCTTGTTTGTTCAAAAAATAAGTTATAATAGGCTAAACATTTTCGCCATCTTCTTTTGGATAATCCTGTATAATAAGTTGATTTTAAAATTAAAGGTGGTTGTGATACTGGTACAACAAAATGTAAGATACACACAGAGGATCCATGCAATATCACCTTTGTAGCTCCGGACACGGCGTGCAAAACGAAGCCAACTTCCGTTGAGTGCCTTAGATGCAGGTCAACTTCACCAGCTAAAGGCGGCTGTATTTGAATTATTTTTACATATATCCAAAAGGAAAATCTTTCAACAATTTTTTGTTAATTAGTGTACTTTTATAATAAAATTTAGGTACTTTACAAATCTTTAAACTATTTAAAAAAATACTAATACATATACATATCTTAATTTATTATATATTTATTTATAATTTTCAAAGATTATACATTTATAACCTCATTTATAGACCGGGTCTCATTAGACCCAAAAGCTTTATTTTAACCCCAAGATATTCATTAAAAATGTTTTCAAATTAATAAAAATAGAGACAAAAAACATCATTTTATTGTATTCAGTTAATTTCCAAATCATATTTATTATAGGAACACATGTATGTTAATGTATCCATAATACATTACATTTTATAGATATGAACCTATAAGCATAAATGATAGATTAAAGATAGAAGATAGTGGTGTCATGTCAATTTATTATTTGATAAATTTTAGTTTTAGGCATAATTATTTTAGCAATTTGTAAATATAAAAGCCAATTGATTATCTGTATTTTTTTCTAATTGGAGATGATCATTGTGCCTTTGTAAGTCATTTAGAATGGACAAGCTCGATCGCACGTTAAATTGTTAGGATCAAAGATTGGCGGTGTTCCACACATTAGTTGATCTAAATTCAAAATATATATTTTTTTAATAATATAGTTATTTAATAATCTTAAAAACCTAGAGTTATGGTTGTATAGAGGTAAGATTTAATACATGTAAGTGTAAAGTATTGGCTAGTCTGAAATATTGACGAGTGTTACAAAACATTTGATTGCGGTATGTTTTAAAATCCTTAAATATATTTTTACCCTTTATTTTTCAGCAATTTAAATCTTAAATTAAATTTTAAAATAGTTTTACAAAATTTGTAACTTTTTTAATACTTGCCACCATAATACTCACTTGTCAGGACAACCTGAATACTTGACATGACGGTAAGTACCAATAACAGCCATTACTTGGAGAAGTTAAATCAACCCTTCTGTTCCTCGGAAAATCTCAGTCATTCAGTTCATTGTTGCCAAATCTCAGCCCTTCAATCAGATATGTATTACAATATTTTAAAATTTTGAAAATCCCAAATTTTGAAGATTTGACAACTTTATTAAATATCCGAATTTAAAATGTCGATCAATTTGTTGTCTGATATTTTGATCATTTATTGACTTCTGATTTAAAATTGAGGGGCTGATATTTGCCAGAACGAGGGGCTAACTTTACTTTTCCGATATTAGTATGTCTTACGTAATTCTGGTTTGCACATGCGTATACACTCGAACATGCAGTGTGAATGGTAGGTAAGGCCGTCTGAGGCGCAGACGGGGAAGTCGTAGGTGTTTAGTGGGAGCGGGTCTTGCATGTAGTCAGGAGTAGGGCAAATGTTGAGCGCGCAGTCTGCGTGGCAATGTTCGTTGTCTGGCGGGGTTGGGTCATGTGTGGGATAAGTTGGGACCGGCGCTTCTGTGACTGGATCTGATCCTCCCAAGGGAATCTGAATTATCCCTTGGACGAATACTACAATTTAAATTTATTACATTTTTTACTAACCAGGTAAATTGAAATCGCGGACAAAAATTACTTGATCTCGTTATATTAAATGAGTTCAAAATCAAAATCAACATTTTTACACAAATATTTTTGGCAAATGCGGATAGCTACTGACCTGAAAGATCAGATTAAATCTAATTCTAATTCTATGCTTATAATACATTGTTAAAACCGATACTTTTTAGTTTAGATTTACATTGTCGGACGTATTCCTAATGCATTAATAGCATATGGAATAGCATTTTATTTGACATTTTAGGTCAGTAGGTTTTGGCATTGTCCAAATTTTTTTTGCAAAAATGTTAACTTTGATTTTAATTTCATATTTAATTAGTATAATAGGATCGAGATGGGTCCATCATATAAATATTTAAATTACTTGAAGAAGGATTCATCAAACCTCCTCGTTCCTGTTAAATTTTAATTAAAAACACAAATTATTACAAGAAATTTTAGTCATTTTTAGATTTATTTCATAATTTACTTCTTGGCCATCTATAGATTGGAAAATAAATAAAAACACGAAAATGGCTTGAATAATCATTTTTCAAATTTTGATATTTCAAATGATTCTTTTGATGGTAATTTAATATTTTATATAGACTAAGCTTATATAAGATATTGACGCAATATATATCTTTATATGTATCAGTATTTGCAACTTTAAGTTAAATCTTAATGTTTGATCAAATGAGGTTATTTTAAACATATTTATGCATTTATTTGATATTTTGTGGTTTGTTAATAACGACTTGCCTAGTTTTATTTAAAAAGTGTTTTTCTCAAAAGTTAATATGTATATAAATTCGCTTTTTACATTTTTTAGACTACTGATTCTCGAAATTTTAGAATCCCGATTATGTTTTTAAGAGATAAAATCATAATGGTTTGTAAAATTTTATGCAAAATATGTTCAATTTCTTTTAAAATAGTTTGGATATATATAAAAGATAATCAAATCATTTGTGATATTACTTATAAAATAGGTTTGGACAAAATTTGACAAGACATGCATTATAAAAACTGATTCAGAATCAAAAATACCATCGAAAAAACCAATTGGTCATAGAATTTTGTCATATTAGGGTATTTTTTCGTTTTTTGGTCACCCCATTGGGCCATTGGTACATATTTAGACATATTTAAACATATTTAGACTTTATACATGTATTTTAAATAAAAAAATTTAGAATCGAAAGACCTTCAAAATAAGCTATTGATCAAAAATTAGTCATTTTGGACCATTTGTCGACGTCTTTCCGTCACTTTTGATCCACTTCCGGGCCAATATTCAAATAATTCCTTTATGGATCTGGGGAATTTCTTTGTTAGGTAAATTAAAATAATTTTAATTGAAAGCTCATATAAAAAGAAATTTTAGGAAAAGAATTATTTGTAAATGGCTATTTTATATTTGACCTAAAAGGTCAAATTAAATATGTTAATCTTTCAAAGTAATGTATTTTAACCGTGACTAAATTTAGGTTAATAAAGTAACGTTTTTTACAATATATTACAAGATAGGGAAATGTGTGTAACTTGACCTTTTATGTCACTTAATATTGCCATTTACCAATAAAAAAATTATTTATTTTTGTCAGTTTTCATTTAAGATTATGTATATCAAGGCATATTATAGCTGTCGGTCACGATACCTGGTTAGTTTTATTATCTTTATTAAGTTTGAACTTTTATAAAAAAAGTTATTTTTAAATAATTTAAATAAAAAAAGTTAAAAAAATCTGTTATGGTAAAATGATGTCGATGGCTCTAATTATTTTACAAAAAATATGCCTTGATATATAAATAGTACGATAAATCTGTAGATTATACAATTCAACGTGTATTGTATCTGCGTCATTTGAAATTGAATAATTATTAGCTTTATTAACACTATTTAAATGGAATTACAAATTTTAAGCACTTTGTTTTGCAAATCATTACCTTTTGAACTATTTGTTTTAATGTAGGTAGATTGCATACAAAATACAGACAATTTAAACCTACACATGCCTAAGAATTATGTATAAAGTAAGTTACAGTGTGCTCTTCCCTTACTTCTAACTGGCGCCAGGTGTCTGCGAAATAGCGAAAAGAGTAACTTCATTTCAAATAATACCAATCCCCGAAATTATTTTTTTCGTAAAATCGAAAGATAACTTTGTAACTTAAAGTCTCATTTTTTGAAAAAAATACTTTTGTTAATTTTTGACCCCTAAAAATTTAAAAAAAAAGCATATATTGTATATACAGTTTCTATGTTTACTCTACTCATACACACTTTGACCCAATAATATGGGGTATCATTCGAAAGGTCAAATTTTTTTGAGGCAAATTGAAATTTTTGACCCAGATGACCTTAAGGACTAAAATATTATACGTCTTTTTTTATATGATCATCAATACCTTTCATTTAAGTGCACACCTCATAATTGAATTCTGTGACCTTGAACCTTGACCCTTAGAGGTCACCGACCTGGGTCAATTTCAAATACACATCATGACCTTTTTATTGATATAACACATCATAGTTCTAACTTTTATAGGGGCTGAGATATGATTTTTTGAATATATACATAATATGCATAACTGGTCAATACAATTATTAAAGGTCAATATATGACTTTTTCGTCACTAGGTAGCGCCCCCTTCATTTATTTTTCAAAATTTATGTACAGATGAACTAGGCTAAATTTGACCTTTCGAATGATACCCCATATGATGGGTTCAAAGTGTGTATGAGTAGAATAAACATAGAAAATGTATATACAAAATATGCTTTAAAAAAAAAAATTTTTAGGGGTCAAAAATTAACAAAAGTATTTTTTTCAATAAATGAGACTTTAAGTTACAAAGTTATCTTTCGAAAACCGTTTTCAGAATTAATTTATCACTTGTTTTGAGAAAATGCGGCCGTGGGAGCAGCAGGTCATTTTTATAGATTTTGCCACTTTGAGCGACTGTAGCGCCACAATACGGCAAATTAGAGATTTCTTAAAAAACAAAATGTCACCTACGAGTTGACCTCTTTAAGACAATTTAATCATATTTTACGAAAAAAATAATTTCGGGGATTGGTATTATTTGAAATGAAGTTACTCCTTTTCGCTATTTCGCAGACACCTGGCGCCAGTTGGAAGTAAGGGAAGAGCACACAGTATATGTACTGGTAATGTTAAAAGTTTAAAAAACCAAAATTAAAATCCATTTGTAAAAATTCTCAAAACATTAATTTCATGTTGCTTGTTTTTTTGTTTCGTTAAAATATGTCAAAGACTAAAGTTTAATTTTCGTTCCTCATTTTGGTTAAATTTACTCCATTCCTTTATTCTTGGTCTAACTTTACATCTGTATGAAATTAAACCAAAATTTTTTGTGTTTATTTAAGGTTAGGTTAGTTTGGGTTAGGAATCCTACCCAAAATAAGATTTAAACTAGGATTTTTAATAAATCAAAAGGGCTCACAGCACCCCCAATGCCATTTTTGGGTAATTTTTACAAAATGACCCAAGAGTTTTCGAATTAATTTTTGAGTAATCTGTAGAGGCAAACTCTTAGACAAACAAGTAAGCAGATGTACAAAGTTGAATAGCACAAGTTCGCATCGCTCGCTCAAAAAGTACTTATAACTAAAACCATATATCTAAAATCTTGTAGTGTAGCTTTTTTAATACCACAAAAATAAGGTTTTCAATTTAAAGCTGGAATTTGATAGCAAAAGTGTAAAAAAACCGAGATTTTTTTGAAGTATCAAGAACAAGAATTTTCCTTGATATCAAACCAGAGCCTTCGAACGAAGCTCATAAATCTCGTAAAAATCTAAAAAAAAAATTCTTTTGGGTTTAAATTTCACGCCTTTCCGAGTTCTCGAACCTTCCTTAAACTCTTAGGGCATTGCAAAAATGCACCTAAACCTAAACTAGTCTATTTTACTTTTATTTTGAGGTTCAAAATGTCAAAAAATGGGTTCAAAAAGTCGATAAGTTAAGAATCTAGATAAAACCTTTTATACATTTCTAAAACTCCTTATAGAAATAAAATTTTGAAAACCTAATGTAAGAACCTGTACAAAATTGGCCAATTTTTGATTTTTGCACAAATTTTTAAGGTATTTTTCCTTGTAATCTTGTGCAATATCTGTTATACAAGATAATAATGTTCAGTGTAAGGAATTTTGAGCAATTTTGAGCAAAATGGCGAAATCCCCATTAACTATTACGATGGGTGAAATGGCAAAAAACTAAAAAAAAAAACTGGAGAGGCAATTGAAACTTTTTATTTCTGTGCAAAAAAAGTGCACCAAAAATTCTTGAAAAAAAACTACACATGAGTTTGTACGAGTATTTTGTATGGAAAAACTGGGTAAAGAATTATGAGCCATTTACTCAGGTCTTGAGGGAATAAGTAGTTGGGCTTGAAGTACTAAAGTATCTGTAGATCTGTAGATATGTGATTTTTGGAAAAACAAAGACTCAATCGAAATATACCTAATACTACCTACTATTATCTGTAGTAGGGTACTTGGTATAGAGATAATATTTTTAAAACATTGACAGAACAGAAACCCATTGCTTTCATAAGGTTTTCGATAAAAGTAGAGAAATTCTCGATTATTTCGTAAATACTTATTTTAGACTAGCAAGTATTGTAGAAAGAATCGCGACCTTTTCCATCATAATAATGTTTTTTCTTTGCTTTTTTAGGCCGATCTCAATCTTTAAAGAATCCATATAATATACAATTTTATTGTAAGCTCAAATTCTAACTATTTTTCTAGGGTTGTCAAACGGAACTACCTCGATCCGGAACTCGAATCCGGTTTAAAAAGGAGTCAAAAAATGGATTTGAATTACTAGTCTTCCTAAGGCATTTAGAATCTTATATTCTAAGATGACCCCTTCATCGTCAATTCGAAGTCATCGGAGGTCAAGTATCGGCATAAACTCAATATTTTATGTAAATAGAAATAGACTTAAAGTATGGCTACTTATACTTATACCATTGGTAATTGACTATGGGGATTCGATTGAGACTATTTTCAGCCCCCTCAGATTTGGGTTAAAAGCAGGGGCTATAGACCCGTGTACAAAGCTAGTAATTAAATGATGGTTAATTTATCAAATTGACTGAATTATTTTAGGATTCTAACCTTGAAAAACCAAGGAATTCTAGATCCATTTTATTTGAAGAATTTTAATTGAGTGTAAATAATTTACCCAATGAAATATACGGAGTAGGGGTAAAGGGTCCATAGTGTGCGCATTTTTAAAATAAGCAATTAATTAACAAATTATTCATATGAAATTTAA
>JAQIXA010004029.1:0-12351 GCA_034699045.1 Nanhermannia cf. coronata Gr-Ori-00579 | reverse complement strand
AATGGAAGTTGGGAGTATAAGTAATGTACTTACGATTACGATTAAATGTATTTAAGGGTATCAAAGGAATAATATCAAGTCAGATAAATAGATAAATAAATGATAAATATTCTTAGGTCACGATTACTGATAGGTACTCTATAGTATCAAAACATTTGCAGGATAAATAGGATCAAGATTTTAATACTTGCACGAAATGACAACTATTCATATTTTTTTTCCAGTTTTTAAGATGCTATAAAAAATGATTCAAAAATCAGATATATACCAGATTCAAATCAAAATACATCTCTATAAATGTTTGTCAAAATTTTCAAAATTGTCGATAAAATTTTGATTAAAATACACTACTCGTATAAGATATACCTACTGCATGGACCCCTATCCTATTACAGAATATATATCATGTATTTATATATCATGTATATCATGTATAGAAAAATTTCGTTGTTTGTTTCTCATTTGCATTGATCATGTTTGCATTAGAGAAGTCAAATACTTAATTCTCCGATTTCAAATTTCAAACAAAAATTTCTTTTTCAAAAAGAATTTTTGTAGATCTACTAGTAGGGTATAATAGAGAACTGGACAGGCATCTATAAAAATCAGAATAATCAAACCTAAAGATTCTTTTACACAGAATGGCATTATATTTATCGTATGATTAAATTATTGAATTTTGATATTTCTAATTCAAATACGAGTATCTATAACTAATAAATTGTACCGTACCTACCAAATAAAAATATTTAAAAATACTGTATTATTATTTACATCTAAAAGTCACCATCTGCTCAATTTCAACATTTTATACCTATCTAGATCTAGATAGTGACAATTTCACTTATTCAAGTTCCATTTGGGTACTGGCAAAACAATGTCAGTTTTTATCAAGCATACCGACTGCCGACTAATACTAAGACTCATAGTCAGTTTTTTAGGTGATAGGAATTAGGATGGACATATTTTATTCATTTAAGTCTAATCTAGGTAGAAAAAATTATAAAAAAGAGGACCATCATCAATCTGCTACAACTCTGACACCATAATCATTACTCATATAGATACTTGCAATCATAAAGAAATTTTTTAAAAGATTCTAAAAAGACTCATTTGCCATATTCATTTATTTGTCTCATAATATTTTGGCTTGGCTTATACTTTTTATATGCTAATGCAATGCAATGTAGCACCTATGAAGTTTTTAAAAGAAGAAGAAAAAAATGGATGAAGGTCCCATAAATCTCGTGGGAAAACATCGTGAAGAGATTTCTATTCTATCTATTTAAAAAAGAAAGAAAAATGTTTGCTCTCAGGCGCAAATTCTGAACAAAGTAATTGTATTTTAAATGAGTATATGATTATCTCGGGCTCAATTAAGCTCTTTATAGTCATACTGAATACTGACTGTAGTCCTAGTAAAGGGAAATTGGGTGCTGTACACTTTTTTCTAAATATAAAATAGAATCTCAACTTAAGATACTACCTTATGGTATTTTGGTTATACTTTATGAAGAATCCTTTTTATTATAATATAATCTGGAATTCATTAAAGGTCAGAATCGTGATGTGCTACTGTATCGAGCAAAGCTAGCCTGCTGGTGTATTATTATTTTATCTTTTTTTTATTTTGAAATTATAAGAGTCTTGAATACCTTCAAACTTCTGACCAGAACAAAATTTCAAAAGGATCATACTCATACTCATAAGTTATGTTATTAAGGGTTTAAAACAAGTGAAGAATTCAATCCCCAAATCCATTGTGTCCAATTATACAGAATATCATATCTAAAGATTACTACTTCAAGTTCCTTACCCAAATTCTAAAAGCTTATCCAAATCGTAAAATGATAGTAAGGATATTTCTAAAAATTTACTCTTTTTTAGATCGAATTCATAAAAACATATACCTATCGTACGTAAAGCTTTATAGTTTTAAGTTTTCCAGTAGAAAAAGCCTAACTATTTGTCAATATTTTGGCTAAAATAAATAAAGGAAATGCCCAACCTAATTTTTGTTTAATTTTTTTTTTGCAAAAATGCCATAAAATAAAGCGAATCGGTTTTTAGAAGTTTTCTGCTTTCAACCTTATCCTCAGTTAATTTTAGTACCCTGATAATTTTTTCTTCATAATTTCGGATTTGACTTTCCTTTATTCTAGCTGATCAATGACAAAATTGGAATAAATGTCTAAGATTTGATCAAATAAGTAGGTAGGTAGAGGAGTTAAGTTACAGTATAGATTAATGTAAGTAAGTAGGGTACTTACGATAAGATAGGTAAGATAAGTAGATACTTATCTTTAAAGCACAAACTCAAATCTATGATTTTTGTTGAAAATCGCCAATTCTTCCATTTTCCATAAATTTTGTTCTAATTTATTTTTTGATTGACAGGTAAGGGGTTGAGATTAAATCAAGTTCAGTAAATACCAAAATGAAGAAGATCATGAGATCATGATCGGAAAATCAAATCTCAGGGTTGAATTTTGAAGTTTAGAAGAATGTGATCATAAAATGCAAGTATCATACTATCATGTATCAGTAGATACCTACGAGTATACCTACATTAATATGAAAAAACCAGTAGATCAGATCGAGGCAAAGGTCAAATTCTGCTGGATATTTGAAGGGTGTGCCGAGCAAAGTTCAAAACTTACAATCTAGTTTGACTTCTAATTTCTAAATTCTACAGTAAAATACCTGAGCTCATATTCTCTTGGTTTGGTACTTTTGCTTTCTCACTGAGATTTTGATAGCTAAATTCTTTAGAAAAAAAAACTTAAATTGATATACATATTCTGTATCTACTTGTACTTATACTTCTGCACAGATCTTGAATTCTAAGATTATTCATTATCTCATATTCTGGCCTTATATAGGTATGGGGGTTCGCAAACATCGCGTAAATCGTAACTTTTTATTTCTTTCGCTCATTTGCATTTATAACATAGGTACATGATCATGAGCAGGTATCAGGTAAGTTAAGTAAATACAAACTTAAGATTAAGAACTTAAGGAAAGGAAATGGACCAGATTTTATACTTTCAAGTATAAATATGTATATAGTTTTAAGTTTGAGATAATTCTTTCGAGATTTTTTCTGTTCTGATTTCAAACTGCTCACGTTTACTTACTATACTATGTATCTAGTGATATAGTAGTAGGCATGGTATATTTTATAAGCTACCTTTTGGTAATGAGCGCTAATGAATTCCTTCGCTTCATTACATACAATAATATCCTAGGAATGCTCACATTTTTGGCCAAGTCATGTTTTATTCTTAATCCTTACAAAGTACTACTACTATATACTATAGTACAAATGTATCCTTTTACAAAAAAAAAATTGTGAGCTATGTTTAGCCCAAGTCCAAGTCCATGGGAAAGAAAAGTTGAAGATCTGGACAAAATACAGATTTGATATGAGAAGCCAAGAGAAAACTTGAGCAAAAAAATTTTCAAATTATTACATTTGGCTAGAGCTTTTTTTAATCCCTATTTTTTCTGGAAATTTCAGGTGTATAGGCCACCGAATCAATTTTAATTCAACAAAATTTGACCAAAAAACTTCATAGTTGTAAATTAGTGTTGTGATGTACCTGTAGAAGTAGGTACCTATGTTTATGTAACTGTATGTAACTGTATGTAACTGTATGTCAGTGTAAATGTAGACTAAACCTTTAAAATCTCAAAAATTCAATTTTATCCAAGCTATCCACATTTAGTGTAAAAAGGTAGCCAGAAGCACACAAGTTGGTTTGAAGTTGGACCATAATTTGACTCTTATTACAAGTCTCAGATCTCTATTTACTATTTATGTATTTATCTCCAGGTAAATAGAGAAGAAATGGGTATTTTTGCCTTATCATTCTACCCCATTTACTCATACTTATATAGTAGTAGGTAGTACAAAGACCAAGGGTCAATCAGAGATGTTCAAGGTTACAATCTATTGATCCTTTGTCTACCTACACTATACTACTTTGTATTTACTATTTACTCTTTTTCTAAAAGTTTGAATTTGAAGTTTGATTATTATTATCCATGCCTGCTGGATTCTTATATAACCACAATTTACTTCTCTAACTAGATACATACTTTGAAAATAAGTATCTTTTTGAATCTTTGAAAAGTTTTGAGTTTTGAATTTTGAAAGATGAGATTTGAAATGAGTTTACCCTTTATATCATCCTATTCACTTTCTTTATTTTGAATTTTTTTATTCGGTCTTTTGAGAGCAGTAACAGGTGTGACGGAATTTAAATATGATACTTTTGAAATCCCTTGCCTTATTATACTATAGTTATATTATTATCCTCTAAATAGTAAAGTAATATTTACAATTACAAAAGAAATTTGTCTCGAAAAGCTTGAGGCAAAAGTGAGCTGTCATCGCTGAACTGTGCTTATTGATGTGTCAATGCTGAATATTTTTTGATTTTTCTTTTATTCACGATTATATTACTTTAGATTGTATACTTTGAGTGATATAAATATTATAACAAAGGACAGTCATAATCATAGTATTAAATACCTCCGTATAAAGCTAATTTACCTGTCCTAATATCATAAATACTTTATACTAGACTATAAGAGCTATGCAATCTAACCAAAGGGGCTTAAAATCATTAAAAATAAATTCGACAAGCGAGCCCAATTAATAATTGCAAAATATCTAAGGTAGGTACATACTTGTACAATCATACTGCAGAATACTGATATCTGTATTGGGTATTAAAATTAAGTACGAGGGAGGTCAAAGTGAAATTGAAATTGCAAAATATCTAGTACCCTACCTATGTAAGCAATATTTAATTGACTTAAGCACAGTCTGCCTAATCGTATTCAGATAAATAAATTGATAAGATCATAAATTCGCTAAAATGGACTGCCCTTTATCAAGGTACCTATATTCAAAGTTTTTGAAAATTTTAGAATGTTAGAGCATAAGAAAAGGTGGCTTTTGTAGAAAATTTAAGAAAATTTAAATATTTTAGAGATAAATTTCTCTAAAAATGATTAGGACCTGAATTGGTCATAATAATTGATGGCAAAGTTTGTAGTTTTGAATTTTGACATTTTAAAATTTGATCATGTAATACTGATCTGATAATTGAAATTTGAGAAGCTTATCTTTTACCCTGACTTATGACATCAAACATCAAACAAACCAAAAAAATACTTTTATTATTGTAATCATTGATTACTTGTACTTATTACTACAAGTAATAAGTACTAGTTCTCTGTAGAGTATAGTGTATAGTATAGTCAATGCCAAATGGTTCAAAGGTGAGTTTAAAAACCAAAAGGGTTGATTTCCGCCTATCAATTAATATTATTATTGGCAATCTGAATGCTATTATTTGTACTACTCAAGTGCTTTTTTGTACCCACAATCTAAACTCTTGTTGTCTAAAACCAATACTTAAAAGCTTGTACAGGTAAATGCGAGTTTGTAGTGATTATGACCTAGGTATTTCACACAGCATTCGAAGTTCGAAGGACATGTCCATGAGAAACGCAATCGAGCTTTAAAAAATCGATCACAAAGCACTTTTTATACACATTTTTGCATTCAACAACTACTAATAGATATACCACACACACTAAGCACCAGCATCAGTAATAAAGTCATTATGAGACTTTCATTACATTTATTAGACATTTAGAATTTAGGTAGTGGAATGTCCATCGTCGTGACTTTAAACTTTTTTTTTCTCACATCTCTTTTCTGAATCTGAAGATGAGATGAACTTTTGGGTCTTTTGAGTGAAATTGTGGGCGGAGATCTCTCTACGAGTAGAAGACCCGACAGAAATTCAAAATTTTAAAAGTGTTACTATTTTTATAAGCTCGCATCATAACTCACGATCAGTTCAATCAACTATCAATATTTCCATATCATAACTGCTCTATATTTCATTAAAATAAGCCCAATTTTAATCAAAATATGCTTAGGTAAGTGCCAAAAATATGGGTAATCTAGATCTAGAATATGGGTAATATGGGTAATATGGCTTTTTCGAAGCTTGCGATGTGGGAAGACAAATCTAGAATATAAAATTTTTGACTTTTCAAAAAAAATGCAACAAATTGACTTATAAATAAGTTAAAAAATTTTAAACTTCTTTTTTGAAATTTTTGTGGAATTAGATAAATAAACCCTATTATTGTAGGCATATAGAAGTAAAATACAAAAAAACATGTTAGATTTAATCACAAATAGATAGATAAAATAAAATTTATATATGAGCTTTTATGATGATCAAAATCCTTCTATGTATTTTACATATCTATGGATCATCACTGTCGCCATGTCCTCAAAGTGTCCACCTCATCATCTTCATCATTGTACTAAATTGACGATAATTACGCCTTCTGAAACTCTTTTTTTTTACCCTTCGAATTTCTATTTTTTGGTACGATATGGTTTTATTCTATTCTATTCATTAGAGCAATGACAGAGCGAAAAAAATATTTCAAGAGAGTTTGGTAAGTCTTAAGAAGTCGGTATTATTTTACCTCTATCAACACTTAAATGAACATTTCAACAACTATCATCAGTTCTGATTTCTGATACTTATATTATGTAGGACTAATAAACGATCATAATCATCTTGAGGAGTGCATTTTACCTCATTTCTTTAAAATATACCGAGTGCTTTAACTTAAGGGTTACAAAATCATGTTTTAAAGGATGCTTACCGTTCAGGCCGAAAGATCCATTTGAAGTTCGGCTTATCAGTAGCTGATCAATAATTGATGTGAGCCGAGATTCACGTTTATCCAACACTTGCTCTGGACTTGAAATGTGTAAATAAAAAAATATTAAAAAAAAAAAGAAAAATTAGTTCCCTATTGTTGATTTTAGGCACCGGTCGGTCGAGGTCTCCGTGTATACAGTATTCATTATTCATAGTTGGGCAAAATACAAAGATTTTATAAAAAATATTTTATGAAGCAAAACTTGATTTTAATCTGATTAAAATTACTTGATACTTTTCCCCCAATTGCATAAACAAATGGAAGCAAAATTTAAAATTCAAATATAATGTAGGGTACTTTATGTGTATATAAAATAACTACTATTGATTGAATGCTAATAATTTCAAGAAAAGTAATATTTATGCTTATATCTGTCACATACATTTTAGCATTCAATTTTTTAGCAAATTAAATTTTGCTAAAGTTGAGAGTTGAATCATTACCTAACATTTGCATTACCATATAGAAATGCTTAATGAAAAAGGAATTTCGAAAAATTATTTTTTGTTTATGTTTGTAACCAAATTATCAATAGCTCTATTTATCTAAAAAGTGAGTCTTAAATGGTAGAATTTGAATGATCTTTATTTCCGGTAAGTTAAAAATTTAATTTGTAATCTTGGGATTAACCAATTTCAAGAATTTTCGAAAATTTTCTAAAAAATTGCTTTTCAAAATATACAAAAAGTATTTTGCCCAACTCTTTATGCAGTAATTGTGTCGGATTCTTATCAAAAACATCAAAGTTACAAAAGTTTGATCAAGTGTAAATAAATATATGTAGTAGTATAGTAAATTAAGTAGGTATATTAAAAGAGCATTTAAAAATGAAAAATGATGTTTTACCTTCCGCTAAAACTCCTCTGTTGTTGCATCTGCATCTGCATGAGCATCATTGCACTTGGATTGTTGCGAAGTAAATCAGCATTCGACATTCTGGCGGCAGTCAGAACTTCAGGGCTTATATCCCTTGGCTGTCCAAACCATAAAGATACTTTAATAATTCTCAAAATAATTCTTAATTTCATACAGTAGACCTATAGGTACATTAGAGATACATACTACTTACTACTACTCGTCATAAAAGGGTATCCAAACTTTAAAAAAGTCATATTACATAAATATGACTTTGGTACTTTGTCTAGTATTATCTATATCTTGGCATGGCATATGGTTAGAGGCAAAAACTTTATATAACTCAGGTTTAAATATAGTACGTAAAACTCAATGCTATTCTAATTTTGTATTTTTTTTAATACATAAGGTAAGGTAAGCATAATAGACCAGATTCAAGGTCCCGCAGTACGCTTAATTACTCAAATTGATAATTCTCCGCCCTTGAACTTGTTGATCCCTCAAACTCAAAGACTCTTCTAAACTTCAAAAAAATCAAGAAAAAAGAGCCTCAAGGTGCGACTTCATTAATCATCATTTTTTGAGGTTCACATCAGCCACATACTATTATAAAATCACAAATCTAACTTTTTAGCTACCGAAATTTTCTATTTATACCTACCCAGGTATAATTGGAGTATTGTGAATAAAAGCTTATAGAAATACTCCAAGAATATTTAGCCCCTCGAGCATCATTAGGATACCTCGTGGAGATTCTCACTTGTAAAGGGCCCGCTTAATATTGGATTTTTTTTTTACAAAAATAGACTTTAAGGCAGTGTAAAGGGATCAAATCAAAAGCTCATTAAATTATTCTCAACTTGCTACCTTATTTCTTATTATTATTAGTACAGATAGTACACTATTATGTATAAGGAATAAGGGGTAAGTGTAGAAGCGAGAAAATATCACATAGATCTAAAAATTTTGAAACTGAAGGTTAAGAGGTAGTTGAAAATCTGATCTTATTATAATTATAAAATTATAATTATAATTTCTTGCCTACTACAGATATAGGTACATTACTACTATACTGTAGTACTTGTATTAAACAAGGATATTTATAGTTTATACACTACGATAGATACTTAAGTGTAGTAAAGGTAAGACACGACTACTCTGTAGGTTAGTATAGTTCAAGAGCAAAATTGTAATTTTATATTATTAGGAAGGTCGAATTGTCTTGAGATTTGGATCTAAACCTGACTTACTTGACTTTTGTAAAAAAAAAATCTATTAAAAATGACTTTTGAGTGTGCAAAATACATAACAAGTACCTACCTACTGCTATTTTTAAGCTTTTATAACCTCTAAATTTTACATTTATTTCGATTCTGAGCATAAAAGTATCAGTACTTACTCTACAGATATGTAAGTAGTCAATGCTAAATTTAATTCAAAAAGACTGTATCTACTATCTACGTCTTGTGTGTCCTTTTAAATAGGGGAAAAAACTAGAGCTATAAAAGGGATTATTATTTTTGAAGTAAAAAAATCCTCAAAATCCTCAACCATATAATTTAGGTTAAAAACTTACAACTTTTCTGTCTCGGTCCTTAAAACTTCATTCACAGATTTTTCAAAATATGATTATCTTTTACACTTACAAAATCACAAAAAACTCAATAAGTACCTACTATACCATTACTATACTTTAAAGTGTAAGTGTAAGTGTAGGTATGACTGGCCAAACTGAACTTCTGAACTAAACTAGTGATATTTGGGTCTTGTACAAGATAAATATTTATGATCTCCAGTCAAGTCGTGAATTTCAATTTTTATGAATGAAATAGAAAAAACAAGTTGATCCCCCAAAAAACCAAAACCGGTTTAAATCACATAGAATGTACATAGGTATCTTATATCTTGTATTTTGAAATACTTTGAAATTTTTCCCTTATTTCCACCCAAAGATCTGTATTAAGATTAAGATATCACAGGTAGATAGATGATTTTAATGATGATCCAGAGGTCAAGAAGTGAACACGTAATTAAAGCCACTTTAGATCAAATAAATGAGCAGATTTTGCAACAAAGTGTACACTTTTAACATTTAGATGCTATAAGATAGGTATACAGAATACAGATAGGTATATACTATGTATAGTAGTAGGTAACTTTAAAATGAATTTTAACAATCAAATGCTCAGACTGGGTGTTGAGTAGTGAATGAGCAAAAGTTTTAGAAAAAATTTGCCGAGTTGAAATTGAAAGGGAAAAAATCCTTGAGATTTCTACCTGCTTGTCTGTCAAATGAGATAATTGTGATAAGGTCGAGGTTTTGCAAAAAAAATGTTTTATAATTTATAACTCATATAATACTATCATATATCTATTAAAAGCATAAGCCTATCTAGAACCTTTACTATAACTATAATGACTGTGAATAAAATAATGGTCATTTAAAATGTATTTGTATGCGGATATAGTCACGACAATTGTGCCCTTTGACCTGTGTCACCTCCAATCCTCGCTAAGTACATGCCATTGTGACTTTGAGAGCTGATTGACTCGTTTTATATTTGGTCTGATTGATGAATTGAACTTTTAAATTAATTTACTACACCACATACATGTAAGTACTAATGTACATCTGACAATATAAAATAGTCTACCTGACATATTTGTACGTTTATAACGACTGACTGACTGCGGACTGAGGATGATAAAAAGCAAATTAAAATGCCAAACATGGGGCACATGACATGGGCAAAAAACAATCAACCGCTTTGCTTAAGTGATTATAAGCACACATCAAATTATAATTTGAAAATCTTAGGGATATTATATATAGGTAGGTATTTTATTACTTGTTACTTGTTAGGTTTCTCAGAATTAAATTAATTTAATTACACTTATAGTTAATGTATTTGTGTCCAAATTGTTCTGAAAACTCATACTCATAGTCATGTGTGTAAATATAATTAAATCTTATGATAGGTATTTTTATGACTCTGTACACTATTTCTCTTAAATATTGCTGGCTGACACTCGAGGAGATACTTTGTAGAATAGAAAGTAATTGCTCATTTACTCTGTAGATACATAATCGGTAGGTTCCTGTATGAAAAATTGCGAATTTTACTATTCAATAGCCTGTACACAACTTTTAAATTATTTAAACCTAAGCTAAAGCATCATTGAGAGGTTATAAATTGGATATTTTTACCCGGTATAATGGTATAATTACCTGTTCAGCAGTTGAAATAGCAGAACACTGACATAATGGTGTATGACAGATGAGAATCCCCTTGTTCAAGAGTAACTTGAGAGATTTTCCACAATGTCTTATGGATCTTTTCCAATCTTTCGCACTCTCTCGTCCACTTATTAACTGAAATTCGTTTGGTGTGAGCTGAAATTAAGTAGGTACATAATTAATTAGCTTTTATTACACTTAAATGTTTGTATGTAGTAGTACAAGTTTACAAGGTTTCTACTAGTACATTATATGTGCATAGAAAGTAAAATCCTTTGAGTAATATGAGTAGATTTTAGCAAATTTTGAAATTTTTCAAGTTTTAATAACTAATAATATCAGTACTAGTACAGTACTAGTACTTGAACTACTTACTAAACTATCTATACCTGTATAGTAGGATTACTTATGGTCCTTACCCAAACATTTTGATATCTAATGCAAAGTCCTCGGGATCCTTGACATAATTTACTTAGATATAGAAGTCCGATATTTGGGCCACATTCAATCTCTAAAATAATTTCACTATCTTCGACATGCAAAGGACAAATATAATTATCACTCACGGATTTCACAAAATTTTCGCTAATTAGCAATTCAGGTATTAATGTATTTATTGTGTTATAGTTTTTATCACAATCCTTATCTTTATCACTAATAGTACTTTCAGTTGTAGAAAAATGGCTAGAAATTGAATCAAATGAGGGCGAGTTCATTAATGGGAGATTAGACTCAACCTTGTCTCTATTTTTTGGTGATTTCGGTTTTTTCTGAACCGAATTTGGATAATCGATAGGTTTAAGAATACAATGCATTTTAGTATAAATTGATAAGAACCTTCCTATATGAAAGAAAAAATTGAACTGAACTTTCGATTGCCTTTTTGAAACGATTAGATTGATTAATTTTTTGACTTTCGTGTGAAATTTTAAGAATGATCCCGATTGAAAATGTGTATGTAAATTAGGTTTAAGTTTAAAATTAGCTGTTAAAGATCATAAGGCATGGCACGAGAGTTGATTTGATGCTTTGCCTAATCGATTGGAACTTTTTTTTCTCTTCAAAACGGCAAAACTTTCGAGAAATTTTTAGCACAAGATTTGTGACGGTTTCATCGAAAATTGATTTTTAAATAGATCGCCAAACCTTTATCATTAAAATAAAGGAAATACGAGTACCTATACTTCATGCATATGTTTTTGAATTTACGAGATTTCTAAATGGTTGACTACTCCTTGGGTAAGCAAAATGTTTTGGTTTTTTAGCTTCGGTCATTTTTCAAAATTTTCTTGAGAAAATGTTAAGATATGAAATCATCCTTGGCTGTGGACAGACATTCAGACATATAAGACATATAAATACAATTGAACCTCTCTTTAACGACATCTCAGAATATTTTTTGAAGACTTATATAGTATGAGTTGCTTTTATTACTTTTAGAAATTGTAATATGCATCAAATTACTGAACAGAGAATCAAATTACTCTTAC
>JAQIXA010004028.1:0-12352 GCA_034699045.1 Nanhermannia cf. coronata Gr-Ori-00579 | reverse complement strand
TTTCACATTTACAAAAATTTCAGGTTCCCTGAAATTCCCTCGTCAATTTTTCAAAAAGTTTGTCAGAGAATGTATGAGAACAGATTGAGATTGAGGGTATCTCCCGTCCCTACTACTGCTGGTGTTCATTAAAAATACCCGCAGTTGTTATGTTTAATGGGGTACCTTGAGAGGAATCTTTGAAGATTATTTTCTATCTAGTTCTTTCACTTTCTAGCGTTCTATTCTAACTTCTAACTTCTGCTTATCCATCTCATTATTCTATTCTTTCTTTATCATATATGTATTTAAATTTTTAAATTTAAAATTCGAAGGAAAAAGTTAAAAAGCCTCTACATATACATATACAGATACTAACTACTACTAACTACTTTTGTTAGTTTACTAGTAGGTATTTGTATCAAGCATTTTATAGATATTTTAATGCAAAGTTATGTTTTAAAAACATAAAAAGAGCGTAATATTTTTCAGTTAAAAATGTTGGTAGGCGGTACCGTAGGATACTATTTGCATTTAAATATTTAGGTACTTATTATGTTGATACATATTAACATTAGATTTAGAATTAGTACTAAATGTCCCTCAAAAATTTATCTCTATAAAACTATTTAGAAACAATAAAAAAGAGTAATCTGTAAATAATTAGCTCTAATGTAAACAAGCTATTTTAATTTTAAGGGCATTCACAGTTAGTACTTCAGAAAAAACAAAAGTAAAACAATTTGTAAGTAAGGTAATACAGAAATACCGTACGAGCTATCTCCAATAATGTATAGTTTACATAATGTATAACTAATAAAATAGCATTTATCATTTAGCTGAATAGAAAAACTCAAGGGCTCTTGTTATTCTAATTTCTTAGGCAAGCATATTACAAACAATCAGGCCAAATTCCGGAAAATATTAGATGCTATCTAAATGCTCTCGTTTAAAATCTCACTTTCATTAACAATAAATAACTGTATCAGTTGTCTTCTATGATTATACAAGTTAAAGTTGAAAGAGAGTTCTAAAATTTTATCTTCAAGGCCTCGCGTTGCCCATTGACTTGACTTGCCTCTAATAATTTGTAACATTATTGTAGAATTATCGACTTGACTTTGCTCGTTAATGTTATTGCGTAAAAAAGAGCAATTAATATCTTTTAGAGACATACAACACAGTCAATTTACAATCACAATTATATTTGTGCAGAGGATATAATATAATAAAATAATTGCAATCAGATTTCTTATCTTTCAAGATTGCTCTAATTCCATCCCGATACCCATTAATTATCCATTAATGAAACTCCCTTATTCTAATTCATTCATTTGATCTCCTCCTCCACCGTCCACCACCACAATTTGTCTCTATCTCTCAATGAAGTCTCAATCATTAAAATAACTAGGTATCTATTATTACTTGGCAATTGGTCGATGTCCTTTTCATTTTGTAGCAGACATTATATCTTATTACTTACTTTTTCAGCAACTTCTTAATTCTTTAATCTTATTTATTAGGTTACATTATTTTTTTCTACCAAATAACTTTCCACCCACTTTAGTTTACAGAACCAATTAACTTATTTTTCGTGGGATCATAATGAAATATTGTTAATACAAAAGGCCCAAAATATATTATTACCTAATTTTAATTAGATTAAAAAATTTGTGAAATCATGACCAATAATCCGATAATAAGCAAATCTACCATGAGGGTACTTTCCTATAGGTAGGTAGGGTAGGGTACTAACTAAATCTAAAATGTAATAATTAACCAATATCTAGTATACCTACCTATCTACATATTATACATACTTTAGGAATTTCTTTTTATATTTCATGCATTTACTAATAATAAGTAAAGTAGTTAGCTGTTATTTTAATTTTAAGATTTTAACCAAGGAGTAGGAGCAACTTAGTTAATCCGACGACCAAGTTGAATGTTTCTACTGTGACTGTAACAACTATCGACTATCAGTGGAATTCCTGAATATGGAGGTACCCTACTGTTGCATGTACAATTTACTAAAATCTAAAGAGCTTTTTTTGATTTCAAGTCCTATGCAATGCAGGCAATTTTTTTAATCGAGCCGGCCGAATCGGCCGGCTTGAATTGAAATGGAAATGGAATTGATTTTTTTTCAATTTTCAAGAAAATGTGTAGGTATATATAAAGGCAGGTTACTCGTACGGCATGTCCAGTCAACTCGGCAAAGTATAAACTCAACAAAAGCTAGTAAAAGTATTAATACTTGTAGTTTTACAGCTAATTTCAGTTAATTTTAATTATGCAAAGTTTGTATATTGTCTTGTCGAGTTTATATTTTGTCGAGTTTTTATTGATATAATAGTTAGTGCCATTGCCAATGATAAATACTCATACTAGCAGCCTTTGTACTCATACTGCACTGATACTAGCATACTAACAGCGGGAGCAACGCTAACTTATGTTCGTAGGTTTGAGCATTTTTGCGAGTTGACATAGAATCCTCATACGGATACGGATTAAGGATATGCGTAGGTATTATAGATGTATCAACAAGTTCAAATCCTCAGCAAATTATTTTTATTTGTAAATGATCTAGGTATATTCCCGAAAATGTAAGTAAACATTAGTTAATTGAGCATTATAAGGTAATGTAATAAATTAAAGTTCCTATACACTTAGGTACACAACATAATATCATTCAAATTAATTGAATAACTTTGTTTAATTTTGCTCTAAAAAGGACAAATTCAGAGCAGGTGACAAATGTCCATTTTCTTATATTTATAGGGTATCTTATAATTAGTATCTACATTATGATAAAATTGCAATGTGCATAATGTATTTACATACATAAGTATATACATAATGTCTATACTACAGATAACTGGGTAATTATAGCACAATTTGATCATTATAAATAGTAGGGTACTCGTAGGTAGGTAGGTATTTATCTATTACTATTATACCATACCTAGTTCATTGTCAACTGGTTTAATTTGAATAATTTACTTATTTGATTTTGGTGAGAATTTAATGCCTTTTGGGTTTTAATAGGTCGAATAAAAAATGAAAACATTTATTCATTTGAATTGGTCAGTAATAAAAAGCTGCTTACAAAGTTGTCACTGTAGTTGATGAGATGATTACGATTAAAAAGACATCAATGCCCAATATATTGATATTGATTGAAGAGTCAGTAAAGCAGATCAAAGCTTGCTGACCTCAAGTTGCCGTCCAAATGCCATTTTATTTGACAAATCGTCAAAAAAGAAAAAGCTTCCTACTTTTATTGGTATTGATCGAACAAAATGAATTAAAAAACAACCCTGCCCAATGGGTAAAAGTTTGATCCTTCAAAAACTCAAACTACATGTCCTCATCAAATTAAATTGGCAATAAAATGAAAAAAAATTGTATCACATTTTGATTGAAGAACACATTGCATTATTGTCGCCTCTGCCTTTATGTCATTGTAAATCCTTATCCTTAGTCCAATTGATGAAAATATTGGCATTTATCGTAGTAAGATGATGATCATTTATTTCCATATAAGGTAAGAATAGCATTTTTTTATTCATTTATTTACAATTAATTCATTTGTCAAGTAGACGAATTGATGAGGAGATTAAAAAAGAGTTTCCACCTTGTTTGATATACCTACCTTAACTTATGTACCTACTTATTTTCTTGTGTAAATTAGTATTATGTATAAAATAATATAGAATAGTAATTATATATGTATAGCATTTCATTGCATCGCATTCGCATTTGTATAAAAAGTAAAATCTGATGAAGGACGAGACAGGGAAAGTAGTTGAGAACAAGATCAGGTTTGGGGCTTTGCCTTTTGGCCTGGCTTGTTTGTTATTTACTATTACTTACTTACATACTTACTTATTATCATTATCAGCAGATCAATTCAATCCATATAATATCCAATATATGCTCTCGTTTATGAACATCAATAACTTGATGTACTACTAGGTAATCTGTATATAGTGTATTATTGAACTCTTTTTTCAAATCAGAAAAAAAAACTTGTAGACGAGCGGCTAAAGGGTGTGGTCCAGTTTCGCAAAAGTTGAGACGTTCAGAGTTCATGTGCATTTTGCCTCAATAATATTTAGTTTATTTAAATTGCCGATAATATATCTATACAAATATTCTAATATAAATAGATTATGGGGTATTTTTTAGCATAATATTAATATGAAATATGCCGGACATATTTATTGTTTTTCAAATTTGATCCTCTTCAATCAAGGACTTTCACTCAAACTCATTTATTAATCTATCATTCATTTAATCTCTCCTTGTAGTAAGGTTGAGTTGAATCTAGCTACTTTTTCAAGATATTTTATATCAATATGCAAATGAGTCAAATGGGCAGATTTTAAATGTTTATAGCCAATATTAGTAGGCACTAGGCACTAGACTTAAAAATATTAATACTAATACCTAATACTGATAAATTTTTTACTTACTAGTTCAATAAGTTTTGTTTTGATACCCTTATTACAAACTGTATCGTAGTAATTTAATAGTACCTACTTATACTTAGGGTACTGAAATAAAAGTGATTACCTAGTCGTTTTTACTGGTAGATACTAGTAATATAATTTTAGGTACGAATATTTCTTCAAGATATAAGATATACCTAGTGAATATTTATGGTGGATCCAACCAATATAATAGACAGACCGATTGAATGAAGCTCTTCAATCTTCAATTTTTGACTTCCTCAACAACCTCGCCTTTTCAATTTCATTTTTTAATCATTATCAGCTCAAATCGCCATGGTCTGAATTTCGAATTGGTTATTTTAGATACCTACATACTACAAACCTACATATTTAAGTACTACTCGTAACTAACTACATTATAATACGATATTTTAAAATCATTTTATACATAATGACTTGATGATGATATGCAAAATGATTGCGATTTTCTTTGTTATTCTGTTTCTTTCTTTGCTACAGATATTTAATCTCAAATCTCAGATAGATTGGCTTTTAGCTGTGAGGCATTCTGGAAATAAAATTTTTCGATATGCCTTAAATAAAATAGTAGAATAATATGAATTTAATCTTTTCCGCATGATTTGCTAATTTAAAGAAATCCCATTTGCAATTTATCCTTTATTTAATTCTTTCATCTAAATCTAAAGCCTCTGCTAGATCTCCTGCCCTACTTCTCAATTTTTTCAAAATCGGAATTCAATCTCCTTTGCGGTCGTCTGCCTATCTTTTATACAGGGATACTACTACTATACCTTATATTATTTTTTTACACAGTACCTACCTACCTATATTGCTTTTAACTAATAATCTCTCCTTTCCTTTTCTATGAGATACCTATTATGTCTAATACTCAAAGATATGTATGATTTTTATTTCAAATACCATAATATATACATACTTTACTTATGTAGAATGTAGATGAGCCAAAAAAGTTACAAGATTAGGAGACCATCTCAAATCCATTGTTTTCTCCCTCGAACCATATTTTAATAACGGTAGTCGTTGTTTTTGATTAACCTTATATATCCACATTTAATATGCTTTACTTACTTTTTTTTGATTTTTTTTGCCCACATGAATTTCTGCTCATTTTGGATTCATTACACAAAATATCAACTAGCTCTTTTTGCATAATTTACCTACGTGTAAGCACATATGAGTTTGGGCATCGCCCTCATATTTTATTCTCAAATCATATTTGAAGCATCTCGAATCTCAAATCTTCATATATTTCTGATTTCCAATAAATTATTTTTTGATTCCTCTTCTGCCCCTACGACTATAATCAAATCCATAATTCTTCTCTACACTTTCTTTTCACGTCCAAAATTTTGCACAAGTGGATTCAAATCAAATGGGAGTTGCAGAATTTTGATTTGATGATGTCTTGAAGCTATTTATCAGAATGAAGAAAACTGTAATATCAGAAAAGACTTTAGAGTTCACCAGGATTTGACTTAAAATTTTAAAATTCCTCATTGATTAAGTATTAAGTACCTACTTATTCTAATTAGTAAATACTATGTATCTGTATATTCATAAATGGCATCAAGATATGTATGACAAAATATTTTTTAGATAGGGTACGCAAAACTAGTAAATTCCTGATATAGCATTTCTAATCGCCGCAAAAAGGATTCAAATCAAATTCAAATGATAAGGAAATATTTTTTACTCAAATATACATATTTTATTTTTATCTTTTATCAATGGTATTTGATAGTTTGAAATCTCAAGATTTCAAGTGGATTGAAAGCTGAAGGCTCTTTGTATTCAAATAAAGAATGCAAAGAGTAGGTACTAGTGACTTAGATACTAAATATATGTACTGTCACTAGTAGGTACTTACTACTTTAACTTGTAAAAGCACATTAAAAAAATGATAACTAGGTATACTTATGTAGTACTGTCTATTACAATTTAGTTATAATGGAGGATCTAGTTTAAGGGCGACATAAAAGGTCACTTGTTTAAGATAATTTTTTCAAATTCATTCAGATTTCGAACAACAAAGTATTGCAAAAAATCTTTCAGTATTTTAAACCTAAATCTGTAGACATTATTTTAAGTAAAAAAATTTATTAACTTTTTATTGTACCTATTTTGATATGAAATCATGTTGATAAAGTGTTGGTTTTTATTTTATAAATCTAAATTTCTTATATTTGGATTATCATTTTGCTAAATAACAGTACAATTAGGACTGGTTGGCAAAGATTTTGTTTCTGATTATGAATTTGCAAGCATTAATCGATTAAAATAAATAATGTTCAATAATAGCCCATCATCTATTATTGAGATGGTCGAATGTTAGCATGAGATTTTTTATCTCACATTTATCTCTTATATATTATATAGAGTTGTAGGTAATTGCCAAACGAAATGATTCTTGGAGGAGATTAACAAAGAGTATATAGATAAATAATAATATTGTGTACAAAAGAGAAAAAGTAAAATATTATATTGTTGCTCGATCAGTTCAACTCAACTCAAGTGGTAGCAGTAGTACAAGAACGGACCACGCCTTTATAAAAGGCCATTCATGATGACTTGAAGCTTATTTGATGCCATTCATTTGCAAAACTGAATTTCATTGAGATGCTTTCGATTGTAAAACTGTAACACTTTTTCTTTTACCAACATATGCCTACTGATATAATAATTATAGATATACTAGTATCTACATACTTACGATATACTCGTAAGAGGTTGATGCAACAATTTCTTCCTGCCATACCCAAAAAAAATCGCACAATAACACATCATATACAAACTTATTCTTATTTATCTATAATCTTTATAGGTACCTATACTATTACTTCATTCCACTCATCATACAGAGCAGCAGAAGCTTGTCTTTTGAACTATATTATAAATATAAATTCAAGAAATGATCCTAATAGACCATTATTATATTCAACTTTCAAAGATCATTTATGAGGCAAGGTAAAAAGCTCAAATCAGATCGAAATCGCCCGAGAGGGAACAAGTCCCAGAATTTACCTACATACTATGTATAACTTATACATATATGTACCTACTCGTATGTATGTAGTATTATAAGAAGTGCTTCAAGTTTCAAGTTAAGTACTGGTATATGAGATATCCTTCAAAATGCTAATAGTAGAAATATAACGATCATCCTTCAATCAAAAATTGGTAGCAAATTAACAAGAACTGGTAGTTAGTTGCACTGTATGACCAATGATATATTTATTACATGTAATAACTACTTAACTTGATAAGATTAGTTATATGGCCCCAAGTGATTTTTTTTTCATTTTATAATTTGCTGTACTTACTAACCTGATCTAATGATTTTTTTAAAAATCTCTGACTAGTTTGGGTAGCAGCTATCTTCTATTCCTGACTGAATTGACTGTTGATAATTGGTTGTGAAAAAAGTGCAGAAATGCAGGTTTGCAGAATGCAAATAAGTATCAGTATAAATTAAGTGTATATGATAAGGCTATAAAATAATTAAATTAAAATCAAGAATTTTTTACTTACTCAAAATTCAAACCAAACCATCATAAAATGCAACATCTATCAATCAACTTTATTGATGCAAATGAGCTCTAGAAATCTATAATAATATGTATCTACTTCTATAATCTGTATCTGTATGAATATTAAACATCAAGATCATTGATTTTTTATTAATCACTAGTTAGACTATAAGATAAATACCTACACTCTGTAAGAAACGTTTAGATCTCATTTTTATTTGATTCAAAACTCCTAAATACAATAGAAATACAATTGAAGTTTTAATTTAAAATACAAACTGTAATTGTATAAATTTTTGACTTGGATCAACCTAAACCTACAATTAGGTAGACACCCGGGTGACCTAGGTTGATGATTGATCAACACTCTTATTACATTTAAATTTTCTATATAATCAGGGTAATTTAACTACTATGGTTCCCCCTTTAAGAGAGAACTACTATGGTTCTCTTAAACAGGGAACCATAGTAGTTAAATTACCCTGTATATAATAGTAATAATAGCTTATAATAATATCTAGGTATATTATGGCAATTTTGAAGAAAAAATCATTTTTTATAATTAAAATGAATTTATAAAAATAGGATTTGAAACTTTGCTCTATAAATGATCTCCATATTTATGTAGCATGATAATTCAAGTGGTGCAATCACTTGATTAAATAAACTAGTTAATAAATACCAGTTGCACTTTTTTCTCTTTACTTTGTTAGTGCCCACAAAAATGTAGTATAAAGTACAAGGTGTTTACATTTTACAGGGACATAGGTCATAGAGTCATAGGACTTGTAACTTGTTATACTCGGCTATCTCATAAAATTATTATAGTTTATTGCAGAATTCTAATTTTTTCATCGTTATTGTTCCACTAATTTTCCTAATTCTGAGCAACTTTGAAATTTATCTCCTATCGCCTTATCATATCATACATAGCATAGCATAGCATGTAGTATGTATGTACATAGTAGTACATACATCAAATTCAAATGCTTGTACATACAGACATAAAATGTCGATCTCCACCTCCAATTATTACAAATTGCATTTCTTTTTTGGCACAAATTAAGAGAGAAGAATTGCATTATAAGAATGCAAATTAGGGAGAACATCGAGGTCTCATATCAACATAAAAATACAATTTTAATGAGAAAGTAATATACCTACTCTCAAGTAAGTAGATACATTTTAAATAAGATGAAATGATGATGAAGAGTCACTAGAAGACACGAGGAAAAAAAGAAATTTGATATCTCCATTATGTTCTAAAATTAAAAGTATCATTTCATTTCTCCCCTCCTGAGAAATTTAAGCTTTTTGATCTCATTTCCTTAAATCCTAAATTATTTCTAAAATACCTTACCTATATAATAAGATAAGTATGAATACCTATTACCTATACGATAGGGTAAAAAAGCAAACATGATTCAAGATTATTCACGGAGATTAAAATTTATCCTACCTTTACCCATTTTAGTAGTTGGTAGGTAGTATATTAATTTTCACTCATCTCGAAGCGATTGTTATGCTGAATTATAGATTTAAATTAATTTTAGGCCAGAAATTGCGAATATTTCATCATCATAATTGTAAGCCGTTCTTTCTCTTTTAATATTCATAAATACTTAATTAAAATGATTTTGAAACTTTTATCTTTTAGGTACTACATATTAGATAAAAAAAAATCTAAAATTATAATTTGATTTTTAAAAAATTGATTTCATTCATGAATGAATCGAATGCCTCAAGTCTCAGGTAAGGCGAGTGCCTTACTAATTCAATTTTAGTTTTTTTTTTAACTTTGCATAAATTAAGATTCTGCTGGTATGTAGTACCTATTCAAGAGTAGTTGGACTAAAAATTACAATTGTTTGGCATTGTAAATGTAAATTAAATCATGCAAATTTTATCGCTTGTATAGTCTTTATTAATTCAATTTAAATTAAGTAATATTTCTGTTGAAGTGCGAAAAGGGGACGTTCCTCATTGAATAATATTCAAATTAGTTTATTTTACATTTTACTCTACTAGATTACTATAATATAACTTGATAATCTTTTAGAAGTTGAGGTTGAGAATGAGTAGTTAATTAGGTAGACCTGATACGCTAATAGAAAAGGAATGAATGAAAGTAAAAATGCATGGCATAAATAGCACCACTAAAATATACTAATAATAAATAGGTAATTAAGTCCAACCCTACACTTGTGTATGTATCTTGATCATGTACAATATGTATGTAGGTATTATGTATAATATGTAGGTAGATAAGATAATAGGTACAAACAATAATCATGATACCTAACCTGTTGAACTTGAGGTAAATTCTATTCTTTTATTAAAGGTGAAAATCTCCACCTAAAATGACAATGGCATCAACGAGCATGATAATTTAGGTCTCATATCATTTTGAATTTGAATCCATTTTTTTTACATTTAAATGAGAGTTATTATTGTAACTTTAACTTTATATCAGACTATCTGATATTTTTTTACACTCTTTAATTGAAATTTTTGCATTCAATAACTACCTAATATTTCCATATTACCTTTCAAATTCAAAAAAATTAATCTCATGACCTAAAGGGAGTTTTGAATTCTAGGGACTTATTTACTGCCTTGTCACTATAGCACATTTTTCAGTTTTTTACCATATTTATGCCCTATTTATTTTTTATGTAGGGTAGGGTACTTTAAATATTTATTAAAGGGGCATTATGCTATTCAAAATAGATGTTGTATGCAGATTTGCTTTTGATTTGGTTTATGTATATATATATACCTATGTATATATGTATAATCATAATCATTTTATCAGTAGTACATAAGGTTCCCTACTTTATGCATACGTATACATAGTACCCTACCTACTACTTGAACAAATGCTTAGAGCGACTTAAACCAGTCTAACGAGCTTACTCGGCTTTTTTTACCTACAACACAATACAATACAACTACAAACATACGTAGTGCATTTAACTATTAAAATTATCTAGTAATCATAAAATTTGAATTTGAAATCAGTATAGAGAAGCTCCTTTATCCTCTACTGTATAGTAAAATACAGTAGAAGAAGTATTTAACAAAAAAAATAATACAAAGTCGGTAGGGCTCTGCCTTCAGCCTTCATTCAGACACACTTTTTCTAATATATTATATTACCGACTCTGACTTCTAGACTACACTACATATTAAATCTTTATGCTCATGGCTTATCTAATGATAAAATACTTTTGATTCTTAGTATATTATGTAGCAGTATAGCAAATATATGAATCTGGTGGCAAAATGATCATTGAGAAATGAATTGAGAAAAAATAATAATAAATAAATCAGTGCAAGCAAACGGTTCACTCTTGATTTCTTGAAAGATCATATAATCGCTAATCTACTAATCACTTTCAGAGCTCTCAACCCTCAAACATTTTCCTACTACAGTATATACTACACTAGTTGTAGTAGTAAATAACAAATAAGTACATTCTTAATGCATGTATTGAATTATTTAATTCGAAATTTTCTTTTATTCTTTCGTAAGTATCTAGATAATAATTGTATAGGTATATATATACTAAATAAATGGTAAATAATTTTGTATATGACATATATTTATCTAGTATAGAAAAGTAGAAGTTGCGTAAAAATATAAAAAATCTTAATCATAATCATACTTTAAAGTTTAGATGTGGAGAAAGATTTACAGATCATTTTTTATCTTTAATGTGCAATACATTTTATAAAGTAGGTACGTAGACTGATGTTATATACACATCATAAAAATTTTAATGATAATTTGTCGAATTCGTATATTTAATGAAACATAATTTATACAAAAATTAAAGATTTACTATAAGGTAAAGGTACTTATTTGGTTCATAATTAATTGTATCTATAAGTATACGACTAAAAAACATTTTAATTTGTAATTGTTGCTGTTCGCTCTCAGCTCTCAGCGATCTGGATTTTGAGATTCAAAAATCAAGTAGCAAATTGAGTTGGTCGATTTTTTCTTTTTTTTTCTTGATATGATATGATTTGACGGGTAAGACAGACAGACGGATTTCGAAGATTCTTGAACATTTTAATAAAATTATTATAAACACTTACATATATGGTAGGTATACTTATCTACCTACTACTAATATATTTTTTTAATGTAATGTAACCCCTAATTTAATTTATACATTAATCGTATCCTATTAAGTAAGTATATAACTGAAATGAGATTACTCTGTATGTAGGATATATTAATATTGTTAAAATTGTATATCTTAAGCAGTAGCGTAGCCAGAGGGTGGGCCAGGTGGGCCCGGGCCCACCCTAAATTTTTAGCCAAACTTACACTAGATA
>JAQIXA010004027.1:0-12353 GCA_034699045.1 Nanhermannia cf. coronata Gr-Ori-00579 | reverse complement strand
GAAACATTAAGAATTTTCCAAAAATTTAGGAATTTTCTGAAAGAAACTTACATGGAGGATAATTTTTAGGCTTTCTTTGACTATACAAATAAGCAAGTACACATGTTGTTAAAAAGATTAATAGAAACTCTGTAATCATTTCGATATCTGTATATAATTTGAAATATTATGTAACTCTGATTGAAATTGAAATAAAATATTGTAATAACTTTTACAAAAGTAAATCTTTGACACTTTTAGATAATTAAACCCTTAATTCTAGATAATAATAAAAGGGTCTAAAAATAATAGTATTCAGAAACAAAACCTGCTCCCTTCTACCTTACTAGGTATATAAAAACAATATTTATATTTTTGTAAAAATATTTTGTATATAAAAACAATTTTAAACCTTTATTTGCTTACTAAACTCATGACAATGACAAGGCGAATTCTGTATGTTAACTGATAGTTTCTAGGAGCTTTCAGTATTACAGAATAGTATACAAAATCATTATTTAACGAATATACTCCGTATGTATTAGGTATATCATAAATGTTTTTTTGGAACTTTTTTGCGTCTACCAATACTTATACCAATTATATATTAGTTATTATATCACATAAACTTCAAACTGCAAGGTCATATCAGTAATGTAATAATCAAAAATTTTAACATATGACTTCCATATACCTACTGATATGAAAAACTTGTCCAATTCAATCCATATAAAAAAGAACCTTTGATACCAGCACCATAATTATAATTATCTAAAAAATAATAATAAGTAGGGTACCCTACCTACAAAACAAATTTAATTTCTAGATTCATTTATTTTTATTAGGCTTATACTACCTTGTGTATTTATCTACGTCTAATCCTACTCCTTACAATATTCAATGCTTCTGTTTTTGTTTTCTCGTATTTTTATTGTTAGTTATTGCTATTATATTAGGCTCCCTCATATCCTACTTATCCTACTTATTGCAACTTCTTAAACCTTCTTAAACCCATTTCATTATGAATAAGATTGAATAAATATAGGTACCTACTAGGTATGTACAAATTATAAGGTAGTACTCATAATATATGAATTATTTCTGAATAATTTGATGAGATGAGATATGATTAAAAAATTACGATAAAATATACATTTTTAAGACTTGTTCAACGTCAACTTACAAAAAATAGTTTGTTATTGTTACTTATACTGATTCTGACTCTGATTATGAGAGATTACCTGCTATTGCTATGTGTGTTATAGTTATAGTGTAGAATCTACACTGTAGATTTGTTTTGAACTTGAAATTGAAATAATCCCAAGGAAAAGCATAATATTTATGTAATATTATAATCAAGGACAAAATCCAAAATACCTCCGTATATTTCAATATCTAAATCTAAAGGTACTGGTGACTGGTACTGAGGACCCTGAGTACTGGTATGGTATCAGGTATCTATGTATTACCTTACCAAGACCAGTAGATCTACAGCAGGTCTTTATGCATGTATATCTTAAATTGCCCTGAGGTCATTTGAAGTAAAATTGTGGGAATCAGCAGAAATATTTGATTTTTTTCATATTTTTTGTGGAACTTCCACATAGTGGAAGTAAGTAAAAAAAATTATGAATAGCCGAAATATTAATATTTTCAGTTCAATTTTGAGCAAAGTCAATTTTAGATCAATTAAATATTCAACTTTACCCTTGAAAATAGTCAAAAGCCGAAAGAGGTCGAAATTTTTATGGACAACAGCTGGTCTCGTGACATGTGGGTCATTTACCTACTACCTGACTTTGGACAATACCCAGAAACGATTACTTCACCTGAAATTCAATGGCGTTTCCAGATTTGTGAGGTAATTTACCCCAAATTAAAGTCAGATAGGATAATTAAGATACCTAAGTATTATAAAAAGAAAAGTACAAAAATTATAATTATAATGGTAACTTTTCCTAAATCAGATCATTTCGAATTGGATTGACGGTCGCAGGTGATTATTGGTGGAATTTAAAATGGCTGGATGAAAATTCCGAAAATTATCTTGAAGAATTGTCTAAAATACATTCAAGATGCTCAAAAAGAATACTACATGGTTCATTACTTAATGGGGGGATTTATATTAAGCTAGGTCAAGGTCTTGTATCCTTAAATCATGTGCTACCCAAAGAATATATTGAAACATTGAAAATTCTACAAGATCAATGTCTACCAAGGGATACGAGAGAATTGGAACAATTATTTCAAGAAGATTTTAGGCAATCGTTTAAAGAAATATTCGCTGAATTTGATGAGAAACCAATTGCTGCTGCTTCATTAGCTCAAGTAATTAATTTTGAATCTAGATAATAATGTAATTTTAGAGTCGTTTAAGTTTTATGGTCATTTTTTGACAGGTTTTCAGAGCCAAAACCCACGAAGGTCAAGAAGTAGCTGTTAAAGTTCAATATATCGATTTAAGAGATCGTTTTAAGGGAGATATGGTATAAGCTATTTTTAATATCTGTTTTGAAGTGCTTATTGTTTTATATTTTTAGTGGACAATTGAATTTCTAATCTGCATAGCTGCTCATTTTTTCCCAAAATTTACCTTCTCATGGGTGATTAAAGATTTGAAAAAAGCACTGGAGAAAGAGTTGGATTTTATGTGTGAGGGTAAAAATTCTGAGAAATGTGCCAGTGATTTAAGACATTTAAGTTATATTCATGTGCCTAAAGTATTTTGGAATTATTCTTCAGAGGTATTGTATTACAAATTACAAATTACAATTAGTAAAAAGAATTAAAATAATTAATAATTTTGCAATATTTTAGAGAGTATTAACGACAGAATTCATCCATGGCATAAAGATCAGTGATATTGCCCAGCTCAAATCAGAGGGATATTCTCTATCTGATATCGATACAAAATTAATAAATGCATTTGCAGAACAAATATTTCAAACTGGGTTTATCCATGCTGATCCCCATGGGTCTAATGTTTTTATAAGAAAAGGACAAGATCAAAAAGCTCAGCTAGTTCTACTTGATCATGGACTTTATGAAACTTTACCTGACGATTTGAGAAAGAGCTTGTGTAAACTTTGGAAAGCAATTGTAAGTTGAAAGTGTAAAATGTTCAAAAATAATGTAAATTTTTTTTTCTTAAAGGTAATGGACGATTATGAGGGTATGGAGCTTTATTCGAAGAATTTAGGAGTTGAAGGTAATAGAGACAAAATCAGAACCTTTAAGGCAGTTAACATTAAATGTTCGTCTATTTAGCTCAGGAAAAGCAATGCTTCAATTTTACAAAAAATGCATGTAGAATTGAGGCTAATATCGAGTTTTTACACTGAATTAAATGAATATAACATTAGTTGGTAATTTTGATTTAATTATTTTAGAATATCGGCTATTTTGCATGTTCGTATCCCTACGATATATCCCTGAAAAAGGTTCCAAAAAACGGGGTAATGAATTTTTGACTAGAGCAGGACCTGCAATTGCTGAAGAACATTATTCCAAATTAAGTTCTGAACAAAAGAGAAAAATGGAGGAAAGATATGCATATGCTTTTGATTCTCTAAATCGATGTATGACTCAATTACCTAAAGAAATTGTACTAGTTTTAAGGTAAGAATTTGTTAATTTTAAGTGATTTCAGCCTTTGATTTTATGTATTTTATTTTTACAGAAATATAAATACGATTCGAGCTATAACCAAAGAACATAATAGTGGAGTTGATAGATATTCACTTATGGCCAGATCTGCAACGAGGGGTGCTTTTTTTATCAAAAATTCTAAAATTACGAATACAATCCAAGGACTTTGGCATCAGTTCATTTTTGATATGCGACTATTCTCATTTCATGTACAAGGAAAAGTTTTTAGCTTTTGTTTTCGAGTTTTACATTTTTTTGGCTGGAAATTGTCATCATTGTCATAGCCTACATGTTTTACTCAAATGAGATAAGCTTTAAAAGTTCATTGATCTGTACAAGTATTTATCCTAGTATTTATATTTAAATAGATAAATAAATTATTACTATGTACTTGTGCTTAATATATTTTATCAGTGCATGGGCGTAATTTCAAATAATCCATAATTATGTTTGTCAAGATAAGACTTTAATGGTATAAATAATTACCAAAATAAACTATTTTTTTAAAACTAAAACACTTTTAACTTTTAAATAACTTTTTATTACTCTATTCCAATATTGGAATTTGAGCTACAAGACTCTAGATCTGAAATTGTAAAAAGTTCTTAGTTTAAATTAAAGTAGGTATTCTAAAATAATGTCTGGATATAGTGGAGGTCAATTTAGGATTTCTGGGGGCGGAGATGGTTCATCTGAGGCTGGAAATTTTGGTCCAATTTTTAAACCTGGCTGTGGTCCAATCAATACTATAAGTTCTTCGTCTAAAATTGGTCCATATGTGCTTGGAGGTACTGGAAAATCGGGGCCTTTTTGTATGGGTGGATCAGGTGATAAAGTTATTAAAAAAGGATGTAGTTATAAGAATTCTAAGAATTCTAATTCTAAGAATTTTAATTATTAACAGGACCATATTCAACTCCAAATATGGCTTCAAATGATTTAGGATCATTTTGCTGGGGAAATAATGAACCAAACAAAGGGGAATTTGTTTCGAAGACAAATTCAAATCCAAATCCTAAAGTTCATCTTGCACCAGAGAAAAAATGAAATAAATTCTAGAGAAGATTATACTTTTAGATTTCCAACCCACAATTTTTGTCGATTGATTTTTATTTTAAAAAATACGAATTTATATACAGATAAGTAGGGTATTATTAATTTTTATTGAAAGACAAAATTGATTAATAAAATCTACGAATAATTTTGATCAAATGAGAACTTTTCAAACATCATCATTAGTCATTCTACTAACTTTAGCACTAATTTTGTCATCATTGTTCATTAAAACATTTTGAACACTATTTTTTGGGGATTTTTTAGGTGGGCTGCTGTCAAATAAAATTCCATAAGTACTTTCACCTATTTCAGCAAAATCAAGACCATTTCGTTCATCTTCAATATTTGATCTAAATCCGAATAATTTGTGAATAGGATAAATTATTGTGAGGGAAATAACGAAACTCCACAGTGATATTGCCACAATGTACAGAATTTGATAAGCAAGTTGCATCCAATTTTCATTTACCTAGATCACCCGATGTAATTTCGGTTAGATCGAATTTATCTCGAAAAAATTTATATTTTACCCATCCTCCTTTTTCGAAAAAATTAAAAAATGAAAAAAATAGAGTTTGAAAAAATTAAAGGATCATTAAAATGAAATTGTATCAACTTTATACCCAAGATATCTGTAACACCATCCTTTCCAGCTACTTCTTTCTGAAGTGGAGATAAAAATGGAATACTTTTATATTGTAGTGCTACAATTTTGAATTCGTGACCCACAAGGGTCAAAAAGGTCAAATAAAATGGCAAAAAACGTTACCTGAGCAAAGATACCGGTTAAAATCGTTCCAACAATGCCGCCCACCTTTATCAGAGCAAAATTTTGAAAATTTGCATAAGTAAATGCATTCAGGAATTAAGTAACGTATGTGTAGTGAAAGTGAAGTACCCCATGAAAGGAGAAAACGTCGAAAGCGTCATCAAAAAACAATTTGGCCTTTTGTGCAATTACAAAGTAGCAAACTATTGTTCCAAATACTCCAAAAATGATCGAGTAGCTGACATTTATGAAACCCGAAGCAGGAGTAATGACTTTAAATGAAAAAATTTTTTGGAAATTAAAAAAAAATTGTAACCTTGATTTTACCTATTAGCCCGATGATAGCTCCAGAACAAAATCCGACAGCACTGAATTTTTTTGATTTAAAATAATCGATAAAACACCATGTAAGTCCGCCAGTACATGCAGCTGGTATTTCAATAAAGCAAATTAGGAATTATAATGATAATTAACTCCAAAGCTTTACCCATATTTGTCTAATAGAATAAAGGAATCGAAAATTTTAGAAAAATTTTCCATAAGAAATGCTTAAGAAATGGAGTTAGTTCTTACCACCATGAATGTCATTATAGCTCGAAAATTACAGTTAAATCCCTAAAATGTTCAATTATTCAGTTTTCATTTGAAAATTTTCTAGAAATTATGAACAAGTATTAACTTACAGAACCGGCGTTAAAGAGTGTCCAGCCAAACCATAGAAAAGAAGTCGCTAACACTACTGTTCCAACATTATGAGGTTTTGAGTCCCTACTATATCCATCTCTGCGACCCAAAATTAGGGTTAAGGCAAGTGAACTAACGCCTGTTAAAAAGTTAAGGTAAATTTTGGTTAAAATTTGAATACATTTACCAGTGGCAATGTGAACAGGACCACCCCCTGCAAAATCTAAAACTCCCAGTCTACTTGCCCATCCTTTAGGGTTCCCTAAAATCCAATTAAGTAGATATATTATTTTATAATTTTCTAGAAATTATAAAAAAGTATTACATATCCAGTAAGCTAGAAAATCATAAACGAAAGTGGTCCAGAGGAAAACAAACAGAACTGTTGGTAAAAATTTCGCTCGTTCAGCCGTAGACCCGATAACTAGAAATGTGCACTTTGTCAAGAATTTTTAAGAATATGAGTAGTTGGAATATTTTAGGTACTTACTAATGCAAGGCGTTATCGCTGAAATGATTTTAAAAGATTTTTTACTTAAAAAATTAGCCAAAAATTTAGGAAAAATATCATACTTTACCAGCAAAGAGCATAAGAAAAGCCTTTTAAAAATTAAAAAAATTATGAAATTTTCTATATATAGGTAAGATATTTTTTACAACTTACACAGTAGAGCAGAGCTGGAATTTGAGGGTTCCCTGGTGCAGGTTGACTTTTTTTGAATCAAAAAATGGTAATTTTCTAAATGTTCAAAAAAAAATATATTTATTCTTACTCGTATACTCCTATAAGAAAAGCATGATCAAAATTTCCAATCAGTCCATTTGTCGAGTTCTCTGGCGTTGTTGAAATTGAATACCCGAACATATACCACTATATGAAAATTTTGAAATTATAATTTTTTAAATATAATAAGTCTAAATCTACCTGGACAGTGACTGTAGATAAAATCCAAAAACACATAATGAGGAGCTGGAGAGAACTTTCTTTTCTAGCCATGCCATTATAAAGGTACCCCACACCTATTTTACAGATAAAAATTTGCCAAATTACGCAATTAGTCAATCCTTAATTTAGTAAAATTCTTACCTGGGATCATTATTACTAGTATAGCACAAGCTATAAGTATCCATGCTAATTGTCCCGTATCATATTGATAGTATTCATAGCCATTGTCTCCTGTAATGAGTCGTGGGTATTGTGGAAAATTCTCATTTCGATTTGGAGATGGATTTTCAGTTGAATTAGGAATTTCAGAAATTCTTACTGAAGGTATAAAAAATATACTTAAATCTATTTCAGTAGTTACCTCATCGGCCATTTTAATGATCTTGATCTTTATCAAAAAAAATTATAATAAAAATTTAAGTAATGTGTTATTGTTCTTGTCGTTATTAGAGAATTTAAAATAACTTTGACTACAATCATATCTAGCTCTAATATTAGACCGTAAATTAGAATATGTATCCTGAATCTGAATCAAAGTTTGTGTCCTTATTACTTCAAGTTTCAATTTCGATTGTATTAATAAAATAAGAATATTTATTCTTAGCATCAATAGTTAGTTAAAATAAGTAAAATAATCAACAATATATACGTATATAAGAGTTCTTGATATAAAACAACCATTAAAATTTGTATATGAATATAAATTAGACTATAAATCATAGATTGTTTGTAATAAAATAAAATTACAGGTAATAAACAATACTTAATACGATTTGAAATAAATTCATTCAAATGAAAATTGGGGACCAATAAAAATAAGTATACCTACACTATGTATAGTAGGTATGTATTAAGATCACAGGGATTTTGGAATATATATTTTTCACTCAGCGTCTACTTTTCTCCATTTCTTCAATTATTGAGATTAGTCTTTGTTTAGATTTTTTATTCCCTTGTAATGCACAATTAACAAGTGAAATCAATTGTTTTCCACTATATTCAGAGTGTTTTTGTATCCATTCTTCCATGATTGTATCTGGCATGTAATAAGCTTTCACATAACTTTCAACATATTCTCGATCGGTGAAACCTTTCAAAGATATTGGCGATATCTTTTCCAACTAATTTGAAAATAAATATATTAAAAGTTATAAGTATTAGATTTCTCAGGATCAATCAGTAGAAAATGTTTAGGTACCTTTGAATAAAATTGCATAAAATCTAACTGCATTAAACCGCGTCCCCCTTGAGAACACTTTTTTGCATTAGAAAACCTAAAAATGACATGGGTAGATAAGTTACTTTTTAAGTAGGGCATTGATATTGACATTTAGGTATAAGCTTTAAGTAATATAAATAATATACTGTAATTACCCATCAACAAAAGTCCTACTACAAAATCGAAATACTTGCTCCCATATAACAGAGTGAACTTGAGCTGGGATATTTACATTTACTGATGCTCTTTCCATTCTCATTAAAAATATTTGCAAACCCTAAAATATAATAAATATTATATAATTTATGTACGTATTTGTATAGTATAATACTAGAAATTTTTAAAAATATAAAAATTCTCTAACTCTTAAACTATGATCGATGTATTCACTATGTTGAGTCATTATCTCTTTAACTTCCCAGTTAACTTTGTCCATTTGAGATAATATTAGAGAATAGTCTAAAGCTTTACAAGTAATGGGAGCATATATTGGTCTTCGCAATTCCCCTGAAACTACAATAGCCTATGGGTTTAAGAAATAAAAAAAATTATAAGTAGGTTGATTTTAGAAAAGTTTTATACAAATAAAATAAATGCAAACCTGGTCAGTCAATTGAAGAATTGATTCTAAATTATTTTGAGGAATGTGGCACTCTATATAGGGTTTTAGTTTATTTAACAAGGAAGCTAGATAGACAGTTGACTCCGAAGCAATTATCCTATAATTAAGTCCATAAAGAGTTTCTTCATCTTTTAAATTTAACCCTGATGATATAAATGGCTGGGCAACCTGCAATAAACATGTAGAATAATTACCTTATAATTATGTAAGCAAAGAATATTTAATAACCTACCTTCCCATCTGAATTTGTGTCATTCTCTTTTTTAATAAGGTTATCTCTAACTCGAGTTAAAGCCAGTCGTAGTTGAGTGTTTGAAATCAGTTCAATTGTAACTTCACCCTAAAATAAAATAATTTTCAATAGGATTCAATTTAAAATACTCTTTGCATTTGCATTGTAAAATCACTTACATTTTCAGTTGCAAAAAATTGAAAGACCGAATAAAAATAAAACTCGAAAAGTTGATTCATACACACAGCTACGTCATAAGCGATAGATTTAAAAAGATGCATTAAATGTAGATATCTGCAATGTAAAATATACATAGAATATAATTTATGTTTTGAAGAAATATTAATAAAAGATTCTTATTACCTCCCAAAAAGTCTTAAAATTGATAATACGGAATTTGTTATTATAGGAGGTTCAATTTTAATTTTTTCCTCTTGTTCACTACTTGTCGACTCTTCCTCACTTGAGTTATCATTTTCATTATCTTCCTTACAAATTGAATTCTCGTAAATATTCTCATCAGATAATTCTTTTTTAATTTCAAAAGGCGAGATTGTTAAGTCAGAGAATCTTTCAAAAATACTTTTCCTTTCATTTAAATCATTTTCATATGTAAGCTTAGCAGACGTTGAATCGTCTTGAAGAAATTTAAATTCTTGTAATTTAGTGACATCAAAGTCAGATCTTACAGGGCATATCTCAAAACCTTCATTCTCTAAAAATATTCGTAATTCTTCTAATTTTGATAAATGATATCGACGGAAATAACGAAGGCAAGCTTTTTTGATACAATCTTGTAAACTTTCAGATTCACTATTGCAGAATTCAACTCCAATTGCCTTTAAACTATGTAATAAATAATAGAAAAGGATTAAAACAGACCATATGCATTGTATTGTAAAAATAAAATAAATGATGTAAGCACTTACTGGTGAATGATAGATAATATTTGCATGAATTCGTCAATCTTGAAACCAGTGAAATCGAAGGCCAATAAGAATGTCTTTATTTTTGTCTGAATGTCTTGCCAAATATGTGTTGCACCATTTAAAAGTTTTTGTTCAATATAATCTTGATTGTCTTCAAGTTCCTCACCATCTTCAGTTACTTCTAAAAAAATATAGAAATTGAAAATTGAAATCTTTTTGAAAATTTTGTATAAGGAAAGTGCTAACAATAAGTACCCTACCAAGAAATAGGCTTGAAAAATATATTATTACCTTGTATTTTTGGTTGACTTGTGTGCCATTTAATTACTCTATTGTAACTTAACAGAATTTTCCATAAGGCTTTACAAAGATCAATTAAACACGGGATAAAAATTTCCATAGTCAAGCATGAACACAAATCTTGATATTGTTTCCTTTGTAGATTAAAAGCAGGTTGATCTTCAGAACGACAAAGCTCAGCAAACCCATATACAACACTTAATAAATTTTATTTAAAAATAAGTTAATATCTAAATAATTGATCCTTTGATTTTTAAAATAATAATTTTTTTTTCAAGTATATACCTAAACGCCGTGTTATGAATAGCCGATGCAAAGTGCATTAAAAGTTGATCCATACAAGTTTGATTCTTTCCCAATAATTCATATGCTAGCAAAATAAATAATAAGTAAGAATCACAACATAATTTATTAAATTCCATGCACTAGTTTTATTATTACCTTTTTGAAGTTTTGAATATTGTTTCAAGTCAAAGTCCAAGCAGACTTTAGAAAGCGACATATCTAATTGTTCTTCAGCATTTTCGAGAGTTTCTTGTAATTTATTCGATAGTTCAGATATACATGTAAAATTATTATACGTGATACTAGCTTGTTGACATTCAAGTAAAAGTTGAATAGCTATTGGATATTCATTCTCACTTAATAGCTCTTGAAGTCTTATGGTCGTTTTTTGCTAAAATAATAAAAAAGTATATTTTACTATCACTGTATTTGCAATTACAACAAAAATTCAATTTAGAAACTTACGAGGGTTTGAATATTTTTTAGATATCTTAATAAATTTGTAGCTAGTTGTCTTTTTCTATAGTTGGCTAAAATTCCTAAACTTTTAGTTGTAAAATATCGTTTCGCAAGACCAAGATCAGCTCGACTCGATTGACAAACAAATATAGCCGTGTCCAGCTCATCCTCAACTTCTTTAACTCTACAAAAAGTTATGAACATTAAACATTGTCATTTTAATCTAAAGATTATTTATTTATGTTTACTTTTGAATTTCTCCAGTATAAGATCCTTGATTCTGTAAAATAGCTTGAAATACTTTTTTCGACACAATTGTCAATTCTTTTAGTAACTTTTGTCGAGCACCATTTATATACTCACGGTCAAATTCTGCTGGCAGTTGCTATAAAACAAGATCATTTTATTAAATTAAATAAAAAAATCAAATTATTCTGTGTAAAAATTACCTGCAAAACATGCAAACTAGGATCAAAATTACCCCCGGAAGTAAAATATAAAGGATCACAGTTATTTAGAATAAGTTCATCAACTTCAGGATCGCTACAAAGTCAAAATACACACCATTAACAACACAATTAATATAGCTAAATGATCATAGCTAACCAGAAAAACCTTTTATTTTGTACGATAAATTCATTTAACCCAGCTGGGTTCTGAACTCTAATCTGATATTTATTGGTCTCAATTCTCAATTTTACATGTTCACTCCACAAAATACATTGTCAGGCAGGTACGTTTACTTTACGTTCAAGTAAATAGATATAAAATTGTGGACAAAATCTAGTTTTTCATAGCTGAACTAGGTAAATTTTAAATAGGTATATAATATACTTACGACGAAAGGGTCCGTAATTCTGAGTCAGAATCTCGAGCAACAGGCAAAATCTTAAAATTAGGTGGAATCAAATTATCCTGGGAATTTCTGGGATGTAAGACTTTTTGAACTTTCTAAATTGCAAAAATATAAAAATTATTAGGATTATAGACATGACATAACCTGGACATATTGACAATTGACATGACCTATATAAATTGACATAATTTATAAAAATTTAATTACCTCCTTTTGTAGAATACTCTTAAATTTCTTCTTAAATTCCATGCTTAGTTGTAAAAATGGCAAAAAAGAATCAAAAACAGAGAATTGTCAGTTCTTAAGCCTATCACATGATTGATGCTAATTGTAATTAACTAATTGGGATTGCAGCAATTAAAAAATAAA
>JAQIXA010004026.1:0-12354 GCA_034699045.1 Nanhermannia cf. coronata Gr-Ori-00579 | reverse complement strand
TATATTTTTTAGATAGCCAAGATTCCAATCTACATTTTAGTATAGGTAGTTAAAGTGTAATTTTAATTGGCCTTCTGGTTCTGGAGGCATTTGTCCCTTTTCAATTTAAAGTTAAAGACCTCTCTGTGTGCCCCTGCAGATTATTACCCCAAAAAAATAAGTCGAAATTAGAGATTAGGGATACAAAATCCTGTTTAGAATTTGAAATTTTTGGTATAAAAAGAGAACATTTTATTTTATTTTTTAATAAAATTTTAATTGTTTTGTAATTGTAAATTGTAATTTTAATTGCAAAATTAACTTTTCTAGATTGTAGAAAATAACCTGATGATATTATGAGAAAGTTTTTTATGTTCTACAATTATCTGGGTGCAGGTTATGGGTAATTTTTAATGCTTTTTATTAGGATTAGAATTAGATTAGAATTTAGAATTTTAACTTAAAATTCTAAATTCTTCTTAAAATTTTTAACTTAAAAATTTTAAGAAGGAATATTTGGGTTAGGCCAGGGTTTCTTTTCTGTTTTTAAACCGGTTAGTTAGGTTGAGAGTTGAGCTTTGAAAAACCCGATTTATGCCTCAATTTCACATGCATTTGCTTGTATAATTGCGGCTAAACTCGGGTTTTTCAGAGTTGAATTAAATAGTTACCATTTGATCATTTTCAATTTGCGGTAATTTTCTTAAACCAAACCATTTTGATTCAGCTTTGAAAAATCAGTTTTTGTACTCTAACTCTAATACGTATATTTCAAGTTGATATGATTTGAATTTAAATAACAGAAATTAGTCATTATATTAGTATTATCATAATCGTAATCATAAAACACAATTATCCGTAAATTGGTAAATTATTCTAGAAAGATGTTAAAAGTTAAAAGGTTAAGATTAGATAAATGTTGTCATCTTTTTTTTTATTATTTTATTTAGTGGATTACAAAGATTAAAAAACCGGTCACAAGTAGACTTGGATTCTATTCAAGGGATTATCGAATTGGGTCTTAAAAAAGTTTTGGGAACTAATTTATTTCCACCAATTGGGATATCTGGTAAATTAGTCTTGCCTTTGGCTTGGTTTTTTAAGTTTTATATAATAATAATGATAAGGTAAGACAATTAGCTAATTTTTGAATTTTTTTAGGGAGAACTGATCGAGGTGTAAATGCTTGTAAGTGGATGCTTAATTACGATTATTTCCAATCTGTATTGTGTATTTTATCGTTCATAGGATTCTTAAATGATTCTTTAATTTTTAAATTTTTTAGTGAATGCTCTTTGCTCTTTTATTATTCACGAGAATGGTACTTATTATATTCAATTCGTAATTTGGTAATTGGTAGTAATAATTTCCTTTAATTTCCTTTATAGATTTCAAAGATGATATATATAATTTCAGCCCAGAAAGTATTTGTAGACAATTAAATGTATTTCTTGAAGGGAATGGGACATCAATAAGAGGTATTTTTTTTATATAATTCATATTTTATCAAATTATTTCTAATGATAAGATCATTAGAAAATGAAATTAAACACCTCTTTTTTGATAAGCTCATCGAATTGTTGAAGTCTTACCAGAAAACCATAGTCGAGGAAATGTTGTTTCGAGAGTATACCAATATAGAATAGCGGTTCTTAAAGACAACTGTAAGCATTTTAAAAATAAATAATAAGTTAGAGATCATGTTATTAATAACAGCTTTATTTTATTTTGAACAGACTATCCTAATTGCATTTCACATAAAAAATTGTCGTCCCAACTACCTGTTAGTGAATTGTTTCGATGTTATGCTATACGAAGTCCTTTTGATCTTGAAGCCGCATATAAAGCTTGTAGATTATTTTTAGGAACTCATAATTATAAATCTTTTATGAAGGAAAGCCTGGAATCAAAAGAATATACAGAGGAAAATTATTGTAAAACAATCTACAAGATTTCATTAAATATTAATAATTACTCTGAACAGTTGAAATATTTTGACGCTAACTATGAAAAGTTTGATTTTTATGACTTTCATATTACTGGGAGTGGATTTCTTCGACAACAAGTAAATATGTTATTGTTATTAAGAATTAAGATTAAGATTAAGAAACAAACTTAACCAAAAAAAATCTATACATTTTCATTATTTTGATTAAAGGTTCGTTTAATTGTTGGAGTTTTAATTGCAATTGGACAAGGGAGAGCTAAAGGTCTCAATCTTATATTTGATATTTTATCTCAAATACATACTTTCTTCACTATCCAAATATGCTATGATTTCATTTTTAAAAGAATAAGTGCTTAAGTATAATAGGTAATGGAATGATTTTAAAAAAATTAAATTGATCTTTTATTTATATTTTAGAGGATGATATAATTGCCATGCTAAATGAGCCATCACATGAACATTTTTCCGGAGCTTTCAAAGTGAAAAACTCGAATAGATTTAACAGCGATGTATCTTCGGCATCTCCTTATGGTCTCTACTTGAAAGAAGTCAATCTTAAAGGCGTGACAGTTCTTCGTGGCTATCTTTCATAAATTTTTTGAAGGAAAATGAAGGAAGACGGCGATCAAGAAAAAAATTTAACACCATTTCAAAAACAATTAAAAGATAAATTAGCAGTAGGTCTTAAACCAACTTTAACCAAATTAACTCGTGTTGATGGAAGCGTTTCAACAATAGAAAAACAAGGTACAAAAGAAATATCTTGTAATCTAAATGAATCACCTGGTTTTGTTATTGGTAAGTTAATATTCTAAAATACCATTCTAATAATACTGTGATTTTGTAATTGTAACCTAAAAGATTTATTTATTTCAGATACAAAACCTGATTTATCTATTGCTGAAATATTACCTTTTCTATTCATTTCATCCCAAGATGTTGCAAACGAGCTTAAAATCTTAATCGAGTATGATATTACACACATCTTATCATTATTCCCAACTTTTCAATTACTTGATAGTGTTTCAAATACAATTACTAAACATTTTTGTCTAGAGGTTTTCGATGAAGAAAACTTTAATTTTTTAAATGCCTTTGAAAGTGGAGTGACAATAATCAATAACACTTTACAATCTACATACAGCAGTGGTAGTGATAATGTTAAAAAACCAAAATTCCTTGTACATTGTAATGCAGGTCTTTCTCGTGCGCCAAGTTTTGCAATTTTTTATCTAATGAAAGTTGAAAATCTTAATTTTGAAGATGCCTTCAAGATTGTTAAAAAAGCAAGACCCTTTGCAAAACCCAATGATGGATTTTTAAAACAATTAAAATCATTTTCAAAAAAATCTAGTTCCAAATCCAATAGTATCTGTAGTTCATAGTTATTTTATAAACAGTAGTTTTCATTAGTTCCTATGTTCCTGTTCCTTACGGAATATAATGTACAGTCTACAGTACATCAAAGTCAAAAGTCAAGTCAAGTGTCAAGATCGAGTTCAATCTTCAGATTTATAGTTATAGTTAGTATAGAAGAGAGTAATATAGTAAAATTTAAAATAGTGTAAAGTGTAAATAAATATTCTCAAAAAAACAAAGTACGATAGATCAAGACTTTAGTGTAATCTATTTAAAATCATCTTTCAAAACTAGGTAACTATAAAATGTAGTCAATTTTGTAGTGTAATTTATTATAATATACTATACTTTAGTATGTCATTTAAGTTCCAGAATATCATCATAAAGCTTCAATCAATCTCAATAATCAACATTCATCAGCTTCAAAATATCAAATTAAGCCAACAAATTGAACCAAACCAAATAGAACTTTGAACCCAAAATTCTAATAAAATCCTCGAAAAAAAATCTCAAAAAAAGCAAAGTCTCATGAATTGCTTGGCTAAAAAATGTTCAATTTACGATGAATTCAAGTAGTTTTTTATTTTTTTTCCGATTCCGATCCGAAATCCGATACACTGACTGATCTGATTGGATTGTTGTGAATGAATTTTTAATTTAATTGTTGATTTAAAATTAAAAATCAACAATGGATGACGAAACTGCTGATCATAAGGTAACCTTATCTTTATTATTTAATTTTGATAATTATCTACTTTATCTACTTACATTTTTAACATTTTTCCCTTTTTACTTACTTTTAATTTATAAATATGTTTATGAATTATTATCAATTAAATTATCTAAAACATTTATTCCTAATTAAGCTCTGAAAAGCTAGATTTCGGTATCAAATATCATGTATGAAAATTAAGATCAAAATTAGGTTTTAAGCTAAAATAAAAAGACTGTACATTTTTCATTTTTACTTGAGTTTTGGTTTTGAGACTGAACAAGTTTAATGTTGACAGTTTGTTAAACTTTAAATAACTATTTTTAAGTAATTTTAATTTGCATGATGTTTTTTATTTTTATTAAAAAATAGGGGCTTGGAGCTGTCGGGAAATTAAATTGGATGTATGATGGTCCTTCGGCTCTTGTGGATAGAGAAGATTATTTATTAGGACGAAAAGTTGACAAGTCACTTCAATATTTAGAAGAAGCTGAAAGAGGAAATAGTAATTTTAACTATGCCGATGAAGTTGAAAAAGGTATAAAAATTATATTCTACTGATTACATTTTTTAATTTAGGTAATAGGATTTTACACTGACTTATTTTTTTTTGTCTTTTGAAGATTTAACACCAATTTCATTATTTGCACCAAAAACAACTCAAGGACCTGTTGATGTAATAAGAAAAATAAAAGAAGATCCATTATATCAAATTCAAAAGAAAGAGGAAGAGAATATGAGAGAATTACTGAAAAATCCTGTTAAAATGAAGCATCTACAAGAAATGGTAGAAGAGAGGAAAAGAGCAAATAAGAAGAATTCAAAGCATAAAAAGAAAAAATCTAGAAGAAGGGGGGATTCAAGTGATTCGAGTAGTAGTAACGATGATGGTGACCATAAATCTAAAAAAGAAATTGACAAATTAGTTTCTGAAAAATTACGCTCCTTAAAGCAAAAATTGAAAGGAGATGATTATTCATCATCTTCATCCTCTTCTGATGGCGAAAGGAGAAAGAAAAAGTACAAAAAAGAAGATAATTACAGTAAAACATCAAGTAGTAGTTCATATTCATCAAAATATCGACAAGATGATCGCAGAAGAGATGATTATTACCACCAAAGAAATGCTAGAGGAGATAGACCAAGAGATTATGAAAGAGACCGAGATAGAAAAACTGGTGGTGGCGGACCAAATAATTTAAGACAAGGACACGACGAAAGTAGAAGAGATTCAAGATCTTATGATAATAGAAATAATCGACGTGATGATCGTTTTTCTTCAGCATCAAGCTCGTTGAAAAAAATTGATGAAGATGAAAAGGCGAAAAAACTTGCAGAAATGATGGACAATGCGAAATGGAGGGATGAACAGCGAACAACGAGTGTAAATAAATTTAGAGAAGAACAAAAAGCTGAAGAAGATGCACAAAAGAAAAAGGAGCGAGATCCAGATTTTATCAAGTAAGTACCCTACCTAAATAATCTTATTTTGCTTAAAAATCTAAACATATTCACTTTAATACTCATATTTTATAATGTCAATTTTCTATTATATAGTAAACACCTCTTGGAAGCAGCTAATTCTGGAAGTGTCGAGAAGAGGATTAAATCAAATTCCTATAATATTCAAAGGTCAAAAGGTGCAATGGAACAAAATTTTGCAAGAAGATAGTTACATCATAACGTAAGTGTAAGTACCCTACTAATCTTAAGGATAAACGTTAAGCAGTACAGTATTATATAAAGTACCTACTAACTAATTTTAAATGAGCTATTTGTTTAAGTTTAATTCTGCTCTGATAAAACAAATCAAATTTTCAAATATTCATCAGAGGAGAGAGAACTAAATTTTTAAGCTATAGCTTTATGGCATTTTTGTCCTTGGTTTTTTGGCTTGTTTATCTCGTGTGTGTGTACATTTATAAGGGACTGTATTTTATATTAGAGAAATATCGAGCGTTTTGTTGGTCTAGTGGTTAAGACTACTGCTTCACAGAGCCTGTGTACTATTGGGCAAGAGTTTTTCATAATGAAAAATACTCTAATCTACCAGGCGATAGTAAAATTTAAACCAATATTAATCCCACTTTGAGTTAAACAATATACCAAAGTTGATTCATGAATTGGTTATATTTTTTTTGTTTTAAATTAAACCTTATTTATAGGTACTTATAAAGCATGGATTGAATTTGAGTTTAATATTTTTTTCTTGTTTTCAGGGTTCAGGATTCAAACCAAACAGAATCAGAAGGATGAAAGATCAGAAAAAAATCTAAACACACTTTAATTTCATTTATACTCTAATAATTGTAATGGTATGGTATGTAAGTACTTACCTAATATTTATTTAGATATATTTTTTATTAATCTTTTTAGTAAAATGTTGTCATTATTTTATAGAAATACAGACAATAAATAATATTGTTGTCATGATATTTAAAAAATTTAAAATTATACTGAATTATTGACCTGATTCTAATTTCTAATTAGACTTGAGATTCAAATTATTACTAGAAAAAAAACTAGGACACGATATTATTGTTAGAAGAAAGTTATATTTATTTAATTAGAACAAGAATAGTAGTCTAGTATGAATTCACTGCCAGTGGAATTGCAAAGTGAGGAACCACTTGAATTGGAGAGTGAAAAACTTTACAAGTTATATGGAAGAGCTTCATATCATGAGAATTATTTAAGAGATGTTTTTAAATCAATATCCGATTATGCAGTGTATACTTCAGAGTATGATTTAAGATATTTATCATTAGAGTTTGTATATTTCAGTTTAAAATGTGCTTTATCTTGTATTATATTTTTGAATTTTAGCATTAGGAATGCAATTGATGATATTGCCATTAATTTGAGAAAATATGCGGTGGATGAGGATTTTAAAACAACTAGTAAATTGGCCTACTCGTTCATTTCAAATAATTTATTACAATTGGGAGATGCAAAGTATTTCAAAATCAAAATATAATTTTAGATATGTAACTTTTATGACTTATAATTTTCATTCTAAGGAATGTTCAATGTGAAAGACTTGAAGCTAAAATTCTTGAGAATTTGGATCAACATGGAAGAAATTGTAGGCTAATGAAAAGCTCAATTAAGAAATCATTAAAAGAGAAGAAGCGAGAAATAAGAAAGGTCAAAGTTGTGAGGAAGTATCGTAAAAAGTTGGAAGACTATAATGGCGGATATTCTGGAACGAAGTTAACGAGTCGGGTATTATAATAATAAATTATTTAATGATGATTTGAAGTAATATTATTCTCTATACATTTTAGGCGGCTAAAGCAGAGAAATCTTATTCAAAGGCTATGTACATGTCTGAAAAAGTAAATAGTGAAACGAACGAGGAAATGTATTTATTTGAAAAGAAAAGGCATCGAGAGTTACAAGAAATTCTGAGAAATTTTTTCATGATTGAATTATCCTACCATGCGAAAGCAATTGAAATCTGTTCAGAATCATTTAGACAGCTTAAAAGTATCGATTCAAGGGATGATTTAGAGGTAAATATATAATTTACCTATACTCGTTACTCGATTCCCTACCCTAATTCTTCAATCATGATCATTTTTTAAACTGCATTTATTTAGGTTATTTCAAATGGACTTCGAATTATGACAGGAAATGGACATCGGGGATTCAGACGAATGAAAAGTGAAACATACTTTCTTAATCAATATCAAAATTACAACAATAATTCTCCAGATATTATAAGGAAATCAGATCAAGTCGACCATAAAAATAGGTCACTTTGTCCAGATTTTTATGCAACAAATGAATATGATGATCAAGATAATGGAGACTTGCTTGAGAAGCTGAAATCAACAAGGTTGCATAAAAGAAAGCAAAAGTTAATGGAAAAAGAAAAGAATAGTCGAAGATATAAACTTGATCATCAAACTATAAACTCGATGATTGAGACAAGTATCAAATTGACAAATTCAAGAAAGGAAAATCAAGTAAACGTACGTTTAAATAAGCATATATATTCCCTTAATTCAGCTCTGAAAAATACATTTTACCCTCATTTTACAAGTACCTATATATTATATTGGTCAAAATATTACTTTTCAGAACAGAAATTCAATCTCATGATTAAATTTTTTGGGGTATTTCGTTTTATAGGAATCCAAGACTTTATATCGAGGACATCATTCAGCGACTGAAATGTACAATTGTGACAATGATGATGAATATTATGATGTAGAAACTGATGAAGATGAAGTCGAATCCTCTGAAGTTGAATCAGCACCTCCACCTCGTAAATCAAATCATCAACTTCGAAGAGGATCACGAGGAGATTTCAGGGACGTGATTTTATCTCAGCCTAAATCACCTGGTCAAATGGATCAACAAAAAAGTAAGCGTGTTTCCTTTCAAAATCAAAATAACAATCGTAATAATGACTCACATTTACATTTACACCGAGAAACTTCACCTTATTCAAATATCAACATAACTCCAACAGTTTTAAAGAAACAAAGATCGGCTTTGAGAAAAGTTTAAGTTTAAAATATTTTATCTAAACATCAAAAAAGTGTTCATTTTTTATTGATAGCTAAGTAGGTATTTATAAATATTTAAAAAGTCAATTGTATACAAAGTGTCAATATACCTACTTATCTCTAATTGTATGAAAAATGTATTTTTAGTAAAATCTGAAATGTATACTGTACCTATATTATATTTATTATATTAACAACTACAAGTTTTATATTGGAATTAAGCTCATGCTTTATCTCAAAATCTTTTAATAAACATTTGCATAAATTTTTGCTTTGTTTAAAATCCTTTATTAGGAAGTTCAGAGGGCTGTTCATTTTTTGGATCAATACCTACTTAATTTTACTGAATAATTTTTCGATTAGAACAAATCTAGTTGTGGGGGAATAATGAATTTAATGGATCATTTCTGACTTGGCAAGATACACAAATATACATAAGTACCTACTATACATTTTACTGAAGGAACATATTTTTCTGGGTGCTTGACATTTTTGATTCTTGTATAAAATGGAAGGGTGGACGACTTAAGTTTTAAGGAGTTAAATTAGAATTAAGTAGGTAATTAAGTAGGTCTTGGATTTAATATGCGCTTAGATCGTCTATTCTATTTTGATCGAAATTTTTTTCAGAACTTAAAAATATATTATACATATGTATTATTCAGTTACATATTTATTTAGTAAAATAAACTTGGAGTAATTAGTTTTTAAAGTAGGTAATCCAAGACTTTATGATAAAATTATCGAAAAAATAGATTATTGATTTGTTTTACCTAATTGAAACTAAAAAAAATCATATACTCAAGTACCCTATTTAAAACATTATTAAATGCAAGGTAGAAAATGAACGTAAGTATTTTATGAAACGAAACTTTACTATTTATATTTATAGACCTCTACCTTTTATAGCGATATACCTTTTTTTTATTATGAACAATTCAAGTTCAATGTGGTTGAAAGGTTAATAAAAATAAACATTTGCATTTTGTTTTGTTTTTTGGATTTGGCTAAAATTATGGTCCTATCCTATTATTTTCAGGATGTGTAATTTTTCGATTAGAATAAAATCTCTTTGCTTTTAGAATTAGAATTTGGTAATCTATGACTTTCTGAAGCTGAAGGATTTCCAAATGCAATTCATTCATTATGGATCGAAAATTATATTAATTTGAATTTCTGAAAAATGTTGATTTTATTATTAATTATTAACAAGGTAGAAAAAGTATTTTACAATTTTTTTAAAATTTTTATGCTTATTAAAATTCAACCGATTGTTATTAATTTTGAATTATGGAAAAAATATTTTTTACTTCTAATTTATAACTAGTATGAAGAATTAGGTATTCTAAATTATATTTTTTGAATCAACATTAAATATCAAAAAGGTAGCATAACAATTTAATTATCGACACTATTATATTAATAGGAGAAATATTAACTCAGGCCTGAGGCCTACATCAGATCAGATCAGATCTACATTCAACATTCACCTAATTTACGGTTCACCTATCTATCAGTAATCAGTAAGTAATAGTTATAATAGCATTTACAGTATTGTAACATTGTATTTGAATTTGGAAAAAAAATTATTAAATAACGAGTTCTTATCTTATTCTAAAATTTTACTTACTTTTACGAAGATTTTGCTGGTAGTTTAATTATGATAAGGTTCAATTTTTAAAAGGTTCTTCAAGCACATTTTGAAGACACTAAAATTTTAAGTAAGATTTTATTAAATACCTAACTAAATTATTGATTAACATTTTTAAATATTTTTATCAACTTTGAACTTACTGAAGCTGTAAAAGGAAGCAATCTAATTAACTTCAAAATTCTACCTCCAGATTTAAGCTTGCGGTGCTCAGCTACCATTCGGTGAAACTAAATTTAAAAAATTGGGCAATTTATTATATTATTTATGTTAGGTACCTAGTAGGTAATTTTATTTTTTTAATCGTGTTTACATCCGTGTTGGAAAAATATTTCACCCATCTTTGAATGACAACGGCTTTAATATCGACAAGAGAAGAATCCTCTATTTTAAATTAAATTAAATATTAATACTTTGTTACTAAATATTTGTTTTATGTAAGTTACCTTGCGAGTCCTGTGATGTCTGTGACACGACAGACATGTTATCATCCACATCCATATCCAGATTATCACCCACTTGGGAAGCAGAAGCGAAGTTATCTTCCTAAATATATACAAAATTAATTGTATTAAATATCTAGAAAAAAAATAATAGGTAGTATTATATTAATTGTAAAAAAAGTTTCATCATACATTATAACAGTTTATTCCATTAAGTCCTTCACTAGAAGCTCCACTTCTTTGCAAAGCACGAATTAACTTAGAATTAGCAGAATTAGTGGCAGTGGTATTATGTTTTGGAAGGTTAAACAAGTCTGTTCGTTGTCCTCCAGCCTTAAGAAAAATAAAAAATATGATGGATTCAGTTTTAGATTTTATGCAAAATTAATGACTAGTTTTGCAATATAGAATAATAATTAAATACCGATGCCGATAATCCATTCGTACGACCAGAATTAGTGGCAGTGACATTGTGTTTTGGAAGATTAAACAAGTGTCTTCGTGGTCCTCCAGCTGAAGCCTTAAGAAAAATATGATGGATTCAGTTTTATATTTTATGAAAAATTATAATATAATATAGAATAATAATTAAATTATAATACCGATAATCCATTCGTACGAGCTTTTTCATTTTTGATTGGAGCTGGAGTTGACGACTTGCTTATTTTACTAGCAACTGGACCCCTTTTTTCCAATGTTACCAATGGAGGGCTATTACCTTTAATTTTCCTACGAATAATATTCGCATCACTTGTTGATGGTTGTTCATCATTAACGTTAACATTCCTAGCATTCGTTGCAGTTTCTGTGGATGCTTGGAGTTTTTTTGGTCGTTTGATAACTGTAACTCTGTGTTTTCCCGTATTTCGTTTAAATGAACTTAAAAAGTCCGCAACTTTGCCATCTCCAGAAAATATCATTTTTTCTGTCTTTTTACTTTTATTATCAACAATAAACCTTTGAATAATATAATCATCTTCAAATGGAATTTTACACTTTGATGTGATAAATTCCTTCCAGGTGAGTGATGCATCTGTACATGCTACATTTAAAGTCTTCTTTAAACCTTTCAAACTAAACTTGATATTTATCATTGGGTGGTAGTGGTGAGGATCAGGATCAGCCTTAAAATAAATAAAAAGTAATATAAAAAAGAAAAAACTCATTTAACATAATATTCAAGTTAAAAGTCTTAAAAAAATAATTTCAATTTGCAACTTTATAGATGTATATTCTTAAAATTATTAATTACCATCATCTTTATAACTTGTCTCAACTCCTCTTCAAAAAATCCAAAATAACTCGCCTTTCTTGTAATACAGCTGAAGCTGAATCAAAAAGCTGATCTGTAATGTAATCAAAAAGGAAAAATTAATATTAAATCATCGGTTAGGGTTGAACAAACACCAAGTCTAATTCTAAGTCAGGTCAGTTATTTTATAAATGACTTGTTTTAGGTATGTTTTTTGCTTATTTTCCTAATTTATTAAACTCACTCTAACCTTTCCTAATTACCTTTTTACTAAATTTTACACGTGTGCGTAACTTGACCCTTGTCCATAACATGGACAAGGACCAGCCAAGGTCAATGGTTTGGTCCTAGTTAGTCATGCTCATGGTACATTCACACTCATGCATGCAATGATGATTCAGGATTCAATTTAAGGGTTACGACAGACAGGATTTTAAAAAATGGCCGTCCCTTGTTATTAAATGGACTTTTTTTGGTAGACAGAGGGTCAAAA
>JAQIXA010004025.1:0-12362 GCA_034699045.1 Nanhermannia cf. coronata Gr-Ori-00579 | reverse complement strand
GAGCTTTACGATTCTGCAGGGATATCTTGTTTTTAGGCTACAATATATTGCTCTCAGGCCAAAATGTAAAAATCAGGTATTTTTCTTGCTAAAAAGCTAAATAAGTATATCTACTTATTCTTAATGAACTAAAATAAACTCAATTCACTTAATTTAGATTTAGAACCGAAAATCCAGATTTTGGCCTTAAAATAAGATAGAGGAAAATTAGGTAGTAGTATACACTTTTGAAATTAAGACAAGTCTGATGGCCAAAATCTGAGGATTCAGATCTGAATCGAACATACAAACTCAGATTTAGGTCATGATCTTATAAGTAAATACATGTGAAATTAATGACAAAAGCATATAGTTAATGGTCAAAATCTGGATTTTCAGATCTTAAAACTATATTTAATTAACAAACTTATCATATTTGTATGTGTACACTGTTTTGGAATGAACCAACTTCAAGAAATAAAATGCAATTTCTATGTTTTAAATTTTATTTTGAAGCTCAAGTTTACAAATTATGTAGTTTATTTTTAGCAAAATTTTTCAGTCTCAAAATATGCACTTTTGATTGAACCTAGAAGTCTGAAATTGATCGAAATTTTGGTACTTTGTACTAGATATTGTACTACATATAGTATTACAGTACCTACAAGTGTATGAGTATGATGCAGATGCATTAAATACGTAGGTAGAGTACCCTATATATTTAATAATATTGTTTAGTATTAATTTTTTTAAAATAACTATTTAGGTACTCGGAATAGGAATAGGTAATACTTTGTAATTGGGGTAATGAAATGACTGAAATAAAGACAATATTTTAATGTCAATTGTGCAATCATCAATAAGCCAAGCCAGTGCTTGTGCGGTTTTTTCTACCAAGTATTTTCATCACTTATTTTGTAATCTAAATCGATTTCAATTGATGATCATTACTTGTTCAAAACTTGTTCAAATAGAAGGTAGAGAGTCATAAAAACTGTTTTCTAAAAATAATGTCATGATTTATAGTTTTTTACACATTTTATGATGATACAATTTGTAAGAACCAGATCGAATTTTATGACTTGTTCAATCCTTATACCTATCATGTCTGCCCTTAAAATTCTAATTATTGAATTACAGATAGTATTAATTCAAATTAGCTCGCATTTATAGAAAATGTCATATTTTACATTTTTTGGTCTAGCTTTTATGTATTAAAAATTCATTAAATATGATTTAAACTTTGAATATGAGATTTCTGGCTATAAATAAACAAATTTTTTAAGTAGATTTACTCTTAAAGAAACTTGCCAACTAAAAGATTTACAAAAACTAAAAAAACTTCAACTACTGGTACAATTCACATAAAAGGTCAAAATTTCGAGTTTTTAAAAAATCTGACTTAAAATTGAAAGAATTTGCTCAGATTTCAAGTCAATTTCATAACAATTTTATTGGTTTCTTTCGACGATTTTGACAAATAATTGTGAAAGCGAAGCGAGCATTTACTATTCAATTTTGCTTGCACTTTGTCGGTCTTTTCATTTGTCTGTTTTTCTCTCTGTTCAGAAGATTACTCAAAAACTTTTGGACTGATTTTAACTTTAACCAAACATGGCATGATGGACCCTTATAGGGTATAGTTATGCCATTTTCGACAAAAATCTCAGGTCATTCTTTCCCTTGAGGTGATGTGGGCCCTTGAATGGTTCATAAATTATTCAAATGAGAAAAAATCATAAATGAGATTTAAATGGCTATAAAGGTAATTGAAGTCAGAGTTTCCGAATTTGACCTTTTTGATAATCTCAAAACTTTGTGATGTAATATGTGATGTACTCGAAACTTTGTTCACAGCATTATCTAATAAACTATAGAGTAGTTAATTAAATCCTAGTCATAAATTATAAAGGCTGAAACATTGTATTGACAAACTCATTGACATTTCAAATATTGCACTGGAAATTGGGACCAATTATGTAGTCTACATAGGAAGGAGAAAAAAAATACATTTTTAGGACATTTCAAAAAACACTTGCTGCTGCTCTTTTATTTACCCAACTGTGGATAATTGCCACTAATGTAATTTTTTCCCCTTCGAAATCCCTTTGAAAAGGTTTTTACAAAAATCGGGTAAAAATTACAAATCACTCAAAATTACATCATTAAAGTGCTTATCATGAAAGTACCCTACTGAATTAACTTGTATTAAATTATGCTAATTCCGAATTGCAATTGGTCATATGAAATTCTGCTTTTTTTCAAAGTCAAGTTCACCACCGGTTTTGTAATTCTATTAACCTATTCTTTAGGGCCAAATATGGAATAGTGCTGAATAAATCGGGTATAAAGATTTGAGGACTAAAACCAAAAAATCGAATCAAATTGAATTGAGTTTATGGAAATCCTGTAGGCTTATAACTTTTGGGCAAATCGAGTTCTTTTATTTTTAAACATTTTAGCTCGCATTATACCCAAGATATATAGGTAGGGCATGAGTACCCTACGATTACAATTTTATACTTTATTCCTCATTTTTTATTATTCAAAATTCAAATAACAACACACTTTCACTATCAAGAGCATCTAATAATCAAATTTGAAAAGGCAAAAATGCTAAAATTTCCTACAAGCGAAGGTTCAGTCCAATAAAATATTTTTAAATAAAAGTACCTTATATAATATACCATCATCCCTACCCTTATAGTTTGTAAACATTTACTCTATTTAGAATGATCAATAGATAGGGTACTTATCATTAGGAATTTCTGGTCAAAAATTTGAGAATTTTTGGTATTAAAAACTCAGCTAACCTAGAGGTCTGGAAATGTTAGTTAAGACTTTGATTAGGCTTAATTATTAGGCAGAATAAGTGACACTTTCAACCTTTAAAATGATCAATTAATTTGAAATTTTTGAATAATAATATGTGCAGGTATATTCTATAAATAACCTTCCATAAATATGCGAGCTTTTCCAAGTTTTTTCCATCTCTTTTTATAAATTTTTATCTAGTTTTTTTGTACTAAAATAGAAAATAAATATGTAAGGTATCAGTATTATACTATGGGCCGAATGCACAAGGGTCCAATGGAAAAGATTATAGAGTTTTAAAATGGAGATCAAAAAATGGAGAAATGGTCTTAACTTTATTTCTCCCTTCTGAAACTTAATTTGATATTTATTTCCTCCTCTTCCTGAATCGCCTGGCCAAAATTTACAAAATAAATATACAGTTTTTGATAGTACTATACTATATACTGTACTGTGTAGATATTTCATAAGACCATCCAGGACCCAGGAAAGGAAGGTCCCATCTGTTTTGTATGAAGTAGTAGAGAAATCCCCAGAGGTGGGAAAAATACGTGGGATTTTATGCGGTCGAAATTTATAACTTTGAGGATTTCTTGGGCTCATAAATGTGGAGAGGAAAATCTCAAAATTGAAACTTGTACACTTTTTCAAATACCAAAAATACATTATGCATAATATACATCATTTAGACCTCTAGGTCAACTGGGAAGGGTTCTAATTCTCGAAATTTTGGCCAAAACTAATGTAGAATTTAGGATGACTTGTACTTTTCCTAAAATTTTAGTCATATACATATATTTAGGGAGTTTAGGGGGATTTTAGTCCTAACTTTTAAAAAAATTCAAAATTCAAAACTCCAGAATCGCAAAAATTTACAAAATTTACAAAATTGCCCAAAATTTGCCTTTTCATTTGTGCTAATTCATTAATCCAGGTTTATTAAGGGTAAGTAAGCCTTTTTTCAAGTTTTAACAAAATTTCTAAGAATCTTTTATTGCTATCTAAAAGCCTAATTTCAGACCTCAAGGTCAACTTGAACTCCAAAATGTCTCCAAAACTAGCTAAAATTTTGACTCAAATTCGTTTTGCAAGTTTTTACAAGGATCTCCAGTAGGGTACCTTTTACCAGTAGGGTATATTTCATACTAAAATATATAAGATATAGGGTATAGGAGACCCTTAACAATACCCTAAAAGCCAAGTTTTTCAAAATTTCAAATTGAAAAAACTCGAAAAATTCATATTTTTGAATAAAATTTCGACATTTTGCATCTGGTTGTTGAGGCCATGGATTTTTAGTATCTTAATTCTTAACTAGGTACTTTGAATTATACAACATTTCATTCTTCTAAACATTATTGCTCAGAAATTCTACTGCCTCTCTCTCTCTTTCTCTCTATTTTATTTCCTAATTCTAAACTTCTACTTCTTAATACAAATTGTATCAAAAAGTATTAAAACTTCAAAATTAAGACCCTCTGGGTAAAATTACAACTAAGCCTTTAAACTTCTCTTTACATTTAAAGTCATTTATTACCCCTCAACCTGGCCACAAATGGGAATGCTTGAAAGTAGAAAGTACCTACAATTAAAAGGAAATCATTAAAATTATTCATTTACTCATACTATACGAGTAACATGAAAACTTGTACAAAATTGTAAAAATAGATTCAGTAACTGATTCTGATTCTGATTTTGAACGAAATTGAAATCAAAAATGAAAAGTCTGATATAATTATGATTGAAATTATTGATCAAAAGTGATAGAATAGTGTTTCTAAACCTTATCATTGGAATTTTCCAAAAATCCATTATTTCAAGATATATCTGTACCCACCTATGTACGAGTATTTTGATGCTAAACAGAATTTTTTAGGAGAGATGGTTCTAGAAAGCTCCTTTTTGAAGCTTTTGAGTTGAAATATTTCGAGAAATAAGAACCTCAAATATTAGATGTTAAAAACCTAAATTCAATTTTCAAAATGATCAAATTCCTAATGGTAAGGTAGGTACTTATCCAAAATTCAAGATGTATTTTAATAATGGATTTTATCACTTAAATTCCTCAAGAAAGCTCCTTTTTAAGTATTTTGTAGAAATAAAAACCTCAAAAATTCAATTTTCAAAGTTGCAATTATATCCATATCTCCTCATTTTCTATTTTTTTTTCTTGAAAATGGGTATTTGAGTATGTACAATAGATCTAAAAAGCATCCTATAACAACTCTGTATATCGAGAAATAACCTCTATTACAAAGCAAAAGCCTCAAAATTTTAAAATTCAAAATTGAGCCAAGTTTCAAAAAGTAGCTGAGCCTTACTCGTACAAACTCGATATTTTTGTAAAATATATTTTTTATTTTTAGCAGAAAATTGAGATCTAAAGTTTAGAAACTTTTTCAACTTTCTCTAGAGATACTATGTAGTAGTACTATAGTAGTAGGTATTATAGCCAAGTCATCAAAAGATCCAAAAGTTTTTCTATTAATTCTTCGACTGACTTTCTCCCATTTAAACTGTACTGATTCTTTCTGAGTAAAAGATGAGAAGAAATTTTCTTTGATTTTGATTTAATACTGATAGGATTTGTTCTTGATGGCAAAATGAACATCAAACTAAAACTACCAGTACATACTACAGATACAGTAGTATTGCACATTTATCTAGATAGAAATATCGTTTCATTTCTGAAACTAGAAATCTCTTAAATCTCCAAAAAAGTATCAAAAAGGCAGAAAGAAAGTTCAATCAAAGAGGAAAAAAGAGAAATTATTTCAAAGACCTTTGTAGGATTAACAAAAAAAACTTTTTCAACTTTCAAAAGACAAACTTTTTGACAATCCAAGTCTAATTCTAAGCATAAACATAGGCAAAACTCCTCTATAAAGATACAATTTTCTCAAAAATCCTAAGTAATTTGTATTTTTTAAGAATTCAGGATAAAATTTTACACTTTTGACTAGAAGCCTGAGAATTTTGGCTGGATTTTTGCAAGTTTTGTTAATTTTTCAGAGGATATCTTCGGGTTCTAATGGGCTTTCTGGCCTTTATATGAGGTTTAACATGCAAAGGTCTTAAAGCCGAATTTCTTTATAAAGTACAATTTTGAAAAATAGAAAAAAATTTCTTTATAAAGCTCAAAAATCTTTCATTAAAATGAATTTTAGCAAAATTTTTGGTTCCGAAATGGCATGACTATTGAAATATTTTGAAGTTCTTTATAACGAGATTTTCCTCTATGGTAGAAATCTATTACTAAAATAATAAGTAAAAGAAAAACTTTCTTTAGAATTCTGCAAGTACAAAAATGAAAGAAAGTTTCAAATACTTATTAACTTATCTCTCGATATTCAAAGAAATTTTGGAGTTTGAATTTAAATTTGAAATCTGAATAAGGGATTTCTGAAATAAGTAGTAGTTCTACATAAGCAGTTTTCAATCTCTTTTTTTACATATTTGGCATGTATATGTGCTACAGTAGAAGTATAATATAAGGCTAATGTCATTATATTATTACTTATACTTATCTTTAGCTTTAGTCATGGCTTTCGAGACTTCAAGTGGCATTATATGGGGAATAATACGAGGTTATTTTACTACTTATACTTAAGTAGATAGTACACATAGTATCGTATTTTAAGCATTTTGAGTTTCGAGTTCGAGGGTCGGCCCTTAATCCGATTTCCGAGATTTCAGAGCGAATCTCAAAATCTGAATTCACAACGCCTGGCGCACAATCAAAAGCTTACTAAATTTCTCAAAAAAAAAGAAGAAAATCCTCAGAATAAGCTCGAATTTCATAAACTTTATCAAAAATTTTGGCATAAAATACATAAAATTGCCTTAAAAAATGCTAAACTTTGTCAAGTGGTCACTTGATAATCATATCATATTTTTGCAAAAAAGGAGGTGAAACAGAAACAGAATGGTCGAATTAAACTTTACCTAAAGATTTCAGACTTCTTAATCGACCGGAATGATTGAAAACAAGATTTTGATATATTCATAGGTACAATAATCATTTTAGTAGTACCCTACCTATAATATATTTATTCAAAAAAATTATAGAACTCTAGACCAATTAGAATATCTGCCTCTGCCTATTTACAAAATTTCAAAACTTTATCTTAATAGGTTTTTCAATGTTGATTAGGTTTGTAAATTTTTATTTACCTACACTTTATCAATGTTAGGTAGAACTGAATACAACAGAATCAAATAGATGCCAAAACTAAAAATTTTCTCTAAAAATTCTCTTACTCTTTTATTAGTTACCAATCTAGGATGACTACTATCTGTAATTATTATTATGATATTAAAAATTTGAGCTGAACAGACAAAATGGAGTGTTTAGTAGCTCGATTTTGACTAAATATACGAGCTTATTTCCAATCAAAATCAAGTAGAGAGCTATACGAGTATTCTTGAACATTTTCATGAGAAATCTCGGCTCTTTCTAGATACTACCTAATAATATTAGTAGAGTAGATCTCCCAATCAATTTAATCTCCCCATCAGAGAATCCTTTTCACCCAAAATCACATCAACACAACCACTGCCAATTTAACTCTCAATACTTGCCATACTTATCCCCGAAAACAACCTTTGAATCTCAATTATTATCCTATATACTCATTACCATTTACTTTATGCTTCAAATGCTCAGAAATATCACTTTTTCAAGATTTCTAGTCAATTTTAGTAAAAATGAAGCTTTTTTGGACAATTCTATTCTTGATATTAGTAGGGTACTAGTTTGAACAAATTGGGAGATTCTTAAGATGCTCCATAATACCTATTTAGGTAATAATTAATTGCACTTTGAGAATTTTCAAAAAATTTGATCCAAATCTGTTTTTGAAAATTTTGGCAAATCGATATCGTTTATTTTGAAAATGGTTTCTTTATATTTTAAATATACTGATACTATAGGATAAGTAAAATACAAAAATTTTGATCGAGTTTTGAAAAACTTGAAAAGTTAAAGTTACAAAGATAGGTCTAATCTAAAAGTATTCAAGAGTATGTATAGGATTTTTATCGTTTAATCGATCTACTAGATTTAAATTCAGATTTCAGATATGAGATTCATTGATACCATACTTTAAAATGGAAAGATTTAGTTTTTTTGAAATTGAAATGGAAAAATAGGAATTTAGAATTTGGGATTGAGATTGAGCCGCCAAATGGGAAATGTAAATGGGGGCACAGAGGAGCTTGAAAAATGATTGAAAAGCCAACTCAAGGTCCCAAAAATGACATTATTCCATTTTTGTCTAGGAGATGTACGACAAGTAACCTTATACAAATCGCAATACATTTTTGATATTGTATTAAAAAGCATATCTCAAAAATATTTATGATTTTTTAAAGTACAAAAATAGGGTAATTTAAAGTTCATATTGAAATTTTTATGAAAAATTTCGGTTATAAAATTTTAGAATTTGAAATGTTGGTTGTATCAATTTTGAAATTCTAGATTTCGTAATGTAATCATAGAATATATCGAAGAAAACTAGGATTTCAAATTGAAATATTGACGAAAACTTTTAATGATTCCGATTCCAAATTGAAATATTGACGAAAATTTAATGATTCCAAATTTAAATATTGACGAAAACAATTTTTTGGGGGTGATTCCATATTGAAATATTGACGAAAACTAAGATTTCAAATTGAAATATTGACGAAAACTACTTTGTAGGATTATTCCAAATTGAAATATTGACGAAAACTAGGATTTCAAATTGAAATAATGATTCCAAATTGAGATAATTATGCCAATATGAAGGTATCCAGAGAGTTTGGTTAACTGATTTTGATCAAAAATTCAAATTCTGTTGACTAATAGATTTCGTAATGCAATCATATCATATAATAGGTATACATAATAGGTATATTTTTCACGATTTTCTAAAAAAAAAATTAGAATTTTGATGAAATTTTGACTAAAAGTGCACATGAAGTGCAGTTTTTATATCAAAATTCAAAATTTTTGTAAAAATTTCAACATTCTTAGGGATCTCTCTTAAATTTTTGAATTTATGTGTAGTGTTACTTTCCAAATGTAGAAAATATCAAATCAAATCAAATCGCATAAAGCCCCCTTCTTTCTCCTATAAAATTCTCAAAAAATTTTAAATCTCCAAGTTTTACATTTCTTTCAAATTTGACATTTCTGACGAGATCAAAATCAAATTCTGAAGCAATCAATCTTACAAAATTTTAAATTTTTTTCTGTCCAAATCTTCAAATCAATCTCAAAATGTCCCATCAAATTCCAATCCATATCCATATTATGTATCACAGACAAGCCTAAAAAACTTGAAAAAAAAAACCCAATTTGTTCAATTTTGAGCAAATCAATCATCATAAATAAGACAATATTTACGATATACTGATATTATGGTACAATAAAATGGCCTTGTAGAGTTCAAATCTCTTTTATTAAATAACACTTACTTAATATCAAATTAATTGAATAATTCAATAGAATTTGAATATAAAGCTCATTAATATTTCTACTTAAGTTAATTAGTCTTGAGTTACTGCTGAAGATTTTGTTTTGTTCTGCCCCTCTGACTGGTGCTAGAGAAATGAGAGTAAGTAAATAAAAAGAGAAACAATGACAAAATTGAATAAAATTATTTCTAGTTTTAGGGGAGAACCCCTTATACTGTACTTACTACTACTAGTACTTGATTTAATACATTTCCTATTCAATTTCCTATATAATATCAGTAATAACAGATTTTGGTTAAAAAGACAAAAAAAGGTCAATTTATAGAATTACTTTCATATAGAAAGAGATATCTTAAAGTATTTCTATCAGCACTTCACCTAGAGGTGATTTTTTATGAAATCAAGCGATTCCAAAATTTCCAAACCTATTTTATAGAGATCACGTTGTATTTCCGAATTTAATGACTTTATATGTATAATTTTTAATTTTGATCTTTTTTGGTCAATTTTGATCAAATTTTATACAAGTTCTGGTCGACCTAGAGGTCTGAAACCTTCAGAAAGGCTGATCCTTTATATTATAATTATTATGTTTAAAAATCTGCTGCAATTTAGCACTTTTTTGAGATCAAATTGTACAAATATGGCCTGAAAATGGAATTTTTGAGCATTCAAATACCTAATTTTTATCAAAATCTGATTTAAAATTATGTACTTATCTGTATATGCTCTTCTTTGACCTAGAGGTCTGAAACATTCGCAAATACTGATCTTTTACATTTTTGAAAGCAAATTTCTTGTAATTATGTACTTTTTTGCGATCGAAATTGCATAAAAATGATTTGAAAATGGTATTTTCGAGCTTCAGAATAATTATATCATCGGCATTTATAATTTTTTTCAAAACTGCTTTTAAAAATTGTTCTAATATTTTTGATATCAATTTTTTCCATGATTCGATTGTAATAACTACTTACATAAGTAAGTAGTTCTAGTTAGTAGATGTGATGATAAAATCAAATCATAGTGTAAAAGGGGGGTGTGAGATTCGGCCATAAAATAAAATGAAATGGGATATTAAGCTGTCCTGAATCCTGAGGAAAAAACTCTGAAAATTTTTTTCAACTTATTTCCGTTGACATTTCAGTTCTACAAGACACATTTAATGCATTAGCCAGATTGAATTTCATTTTCTTTATACAAGTACTTTTGTATACCTACTACTCTGCCTCTGCCATTTCTTTCCAGATAAAAATAAAAGTCTACGAGTACAAGTACATACCTATAGGCCAAAAGTATCAGTATCAGGACATTTTGTCAAAAATTCAAAAACTAAATTACAAAAATACTGAATAATCTAATTTAAAATTGTAATTACGGAGTATAATGAAACTAGTCGATATTTGAGATATTTCGAGTCTAGGCTTCGTTAATTAGAACATTCAAGGTTACGAGTACTTTAAAATAATCCAAAATTTGCCAAAAATTTATTTTTCTATACTAGTTAAATATCAGATTCAAATTATCAATATATGTAGGTACCTCTCAATTATCAAACTTTATAGCATCTAAAAAATTGAATAAAATTCAAACTTTGAGACAAATTCAACTTTATCGGAATTCTATTTTTTAAAAATTCTCAAATTCTTGAAAAGTTCCACAAAATTCTGTAAAAATAGCCTAAAAAATCAACAAAAAAGCTTCATTTTTGATTTGAGAACTCAAATATTATCTTGGTTTATATGAATAACGAGTAAATTTGAAAATAGTAATACATAGTTGTTAGTTGGCTAATCAAAAATTTTATGATTTTTTATAAAAAATATTCAATTTAGCTCGAAATTTTGAGATTTTTGAGGTGTATCTCCTGAAATTCTTAAAATTTTCAACTTTTTTGAATTTTGATATGTAAAGTATCCGAATTTTACATTTCCCCCTGATATTTTAGCACTTTACATGGTGGATTTACCATTATATTCAAGTATCTAGCACTAGAAGTAGGTAGGTATGTATAAAAAAGCAAAGTAGACATTATTTCAATAAAAGTAAGTATTTTTCAACTCCCCGTGCCTTTGTTCCTTCACATCAATATATCTTTCTCGAGAAAAAGAGTCCAAGTAACTTACTTTCTGTCAAGATCAGAACGTGACAATGTACTTTACATCTTTAAAAGTACTATAAGAAATACTACCACTTTTTTTTTCAAAAGTTTTTTTTTACTTCTATCTAGGATAATGCTTCTAAGTATTGGATTTAAATCTAAATTCAAGTTGAATTTCACAATAAAAAAGATAAAAAAAAGTACAAAGACAGGCTTTTTTGAATTTGAATTTAAGGTCTACTGAATTGACTTTCCCTAAAGAATAGTAGTAGGGTACTTTGGACTCTTATTATTCCCTTTGAATTTAAGTCTAAAATCTTGAGACTTATTTGGACAAAAGTTCAAAAGAAATGTACAAATTCATACATTTTTATTGGGGATAATTTTGGTGTTCTGCTTTGGACATGCTTCTTTGTCAATTTTTGTAATTCTAATTCTATCAAATAGAGTTTGTACTATCTTGTACCTTGGTACTATCTTATACTTATACCTTAGAGTGATCAAATGATCAAAATTTTGATACGCCAAAAAGGTCTAAATTCTCAATTTTCTGATACATAGGTACCCTTACCTTCCTATTCCTATATTCTTTAGGTCTTTGTGTCAAAAATTCAATAGACAAATAACCTATACAAAATAATCTAGAATAGTCAGGATATTTAGATTTTACAAAGTCTTGAATTTGAAATTTGAAAGAATTTTTTTTTATTTATGAATTTAAATAAAAAACTTTCATAATTTTGAACATGCATACAAAAGGATCATGGTTAATATCTAAGAAATAGAATAAAATTCACAATTTCAGTCAAATTCAAAATTATCGGCATTAATTAGGGTACAGTACAGTTTAAAAATGTAGGTAGGGTACTCAAAAATCAAGAGTCTATATATATCTAGGTCTTAAAATATCAGGCTTTTATGGTCTAGATGAACCCAAAATACTTAAAAATCCTCTAAAAAATTGACAAATCTCATTTTGAATCTTTCATACAAAAGAAGCACTCAA
>JAQIXA010004024.1:0-12367 GCA_034699045.1 Nanhermannia cf. coronata Gr-Ori-00579 | reverse complement strand
ATCCTAACTAAAATACATAAGTATTAATAACATAGCATATGACAAAATGCTGAATAACTGAGCTGAGAAATTCTTCACTTTCATTTTTATTTTATTCTCAACAGTATCCTTCCTACTAGAATTTATCGATTTCGTTAGTCGTTATCATAATCAATAAATTGCATCGACGACTCACTTTTTTATATGACGCAAAAACTTTGCCAATTTATTTAAACTCAAAATCAATTCTTATTTATATAGGCACCTACTTCATTTCTCTTTATCCTCAACTACATCTATAAACTAATAGTATCTCTCATATATCTGTATAGTACAGTTAATGGAAAAACCTGATTTTGAAATATTTTACGTACGCAAAGGTCAAAAAACAAAAACTAATTTACTTGAATGCATTTTTGTAATTTGCATCAAGGCCTAGGAAGGAAACGAATTTGAATTGATTGATCTTGATCCTCGTAAATAATTTTGCATTTTATATCAATAAAAAATAAGAATGTGGAAATAAAGCCGACTCTGAAATTCTGAAATCATTTTCTATCGTGTTTATATTAGTCTACTACTATTGCCTGCATTATTACTACATATTACCAAGTAAAGTCCCTAATGGTCTTGTTGTTGCTTTGAACTTGATTTAAAAAATTGATATTGACCAGAAAAAAATATGAATAAACGTCGATACCTATATTGCAAACTATGTAACTAATAATCCCTTCAAATGATAAATTTAATCATTATACTCGAATAATATTGTCTAGACATTTTTTAAGATTCTCTGCTTCTGCTGCATTATTTTGCATTATATTTCAATTCTTGACTCTTGAGCAGATGCTTTCAAGAGAAACATTTAACCTAATTTCAAAATATATTGACAAGTACTTCATTCTAATAGATAGTTCAATTGCTCAAAAAAAGAATCGGATGCACAATTTTATGCTTAAATACATCTTTCCCAGAAATCTAAACCTAACGATAATCCATTCATAACTAGATAATTTTAAAAAAACTGAGACAAGTACAAGTATCAGTATCTCTGTTATTTATTAGTAGGGTAGCAGTTAATTTTAATTATACTTTTAACTTGCAAGATTAATAATAAAGCCCATGGTTTGTCAACGTCAGCTAACTTTATTTAATTTAATACTATGGGTAATGTACTTATTAGTACCCTATGTCCTAATCCTACATGTTTTACTAAAGATTATATTTTTGTCCAATTCCTGCCTACTCTACTCTCAGCATTGCAAAAAAGTAGTAGGTATATTTTGGCAACGAATTCTCAATACATGCCATATAAAAATCATTTCCAAGCCAAGGCAAAGTATCCATTATATCTTTTTAACAGAAAAAATGGAAAAAATTAATATCTACCTATTTCAATTTCAACCCATTACTTAATGAATGGACCATCGGTCGTATTTAGCATGTTCAAAATCAAAATTATAAAGATTGTCGCATTTTGTATTTATAGAAAATCTTGAAACTTTAACTTAAATGAAACTAATTATTCTACAACGTCAAATTGTTATAATACAAATTATAATCATCGTTATGTAAATACAGACATTTTATATTTCATATACCTAGACCTAAGAATAAATGCCTAACCTACCCTACTATATAGGGTACTATACAACTACTACCTACATAATATATTATTTATTACCTAGTATTCAGTATAATAAAGAGAAACAAATTGAAATTGAAATGCTTATCTAGAGAATTCTCAAAAATCTCAATGTCAAATGTATAACTGATCTCAGCATAAATTTTAAACTTTGGACTTGGATATCAAACTCATATTCCTCAAGTTGAATTTCTTTTCTTTAGACAGACTGTCATACAAGAATTATTTCCAGACCATTTAAAGGGTCAAATACGCTCAAATAGCCCTGAGGATCGACCAGGGGTACACACTAGTTTCCATCTAATCTATAATGTTCTAATCTAATCTAAATATAATCATCTAATCTAATCTAATCTATAATATTAGGTACTACAGTATATAATATGAAAAGATTATTTTAGAAAGAATGTTTCTGTCGTACTACAGAATATAATATAGGCATGCATTTTATTTAAAATTTAAACTTGAGGATTATATTACAATTCTCAAGATCATCTCAAGAAGAGCCAAGTCCAACAATGGACATTGCATATACTGAATATAGTAAAGTAAAAGCTATGTGACTTTATATTATACGTTTTGTAATCGAGAAAAAAAAACTTCAAGACAAAGAGGGGGAGGTACCCAAGAAGATCCAAAAATAACTAGAACCAGCAGATCTTTTGAAATTTTTTAACTTTTTTAGTTTTAGCCTTATAGTTTTCGCCAATTGTTAGTAAACTACTCATTAAAGTACAATATCTATATTGCATATATATTTAAATTGAGACAAGTATCTTTAGCTTTCACATCACAAAATGAATGTATTCTTATATTATAATAAGATAAGTTAGGTAATTCACGCTATCAGCAGTGTGTGCAAAGCTCAAGCTAAACATAGATAAGAAAGGCAAATTAGATTAGTCACCTTGGTCCTCACTCAGCTCCGAAAACTTGATACCCCCACTAAAAATAGAAAAAAAATAAATTAAAGAGATAGGCATTATCATTTTTAAGAATATAAAACACAAAACATATACTAAGGATAAGTGTATACTATTGACTATTGTAGATATAGATTCAAGTATATATGATTTTTTTTGACGTAAATTAGATAGGTAAATATTATCTCATCAATCATAGTTTGGGATGAGGTTAGTAATGATAGTTAGTACCAAAAATTTTCATAAATAGAACTGTCATAAATATTATGATTAGCCTAACTACCTGAGCAGAATGTTGGCCGTCTCTGGGACTCGAAATACTTTCCATCCCAAATTCTCAAAAAATGTGCAAAGTCGAGCTTGTCCCGTTGTCTTTCCTCCACAAGGTCCTGGAAAATACAAATATATTAGTATATTATTATTATGTATAATTCAACTTTCTATATCAGTCCTCGTCATTTGATAACTGATATATATTCCTAAATATTATCATATGACATTACAAATATACTGTACCCTACTACTACCACTATGTATGTATTCTAGTTCTAGTAAGTTACAGTCAATTTGTAAAAGTCGCCAATAACTTAAATACATAAATATAGGATTAAGCTGAATCAACTGACTATGAGTCTAAAACCATTATGATTAATGACAGTAATAATTACTAGCTGTACAAATAGACTACAACATAGATATAATATGGCAGTAAGTAGGTACTAGGCTGTGCATGTTGGACGTTGACATACAGTTAAATTTAAAAAAATGAATTTGCCATTTCTCTCGACATAAGCCCGAATCGGCTAAATCCACACAATTTTGCAATATTGGCAATTTATCAAGAAAAAAAATCCAACTTAATCTTTTTACCCTGATGCATTTATTCTTAGCAAATCGGTACTTATATCCTTAAAATCAATCCAATTTTTTCTAGGTCATGATGAATCATCATCAAGATTTTTAAACAAACTCAAATCTTTAAGGAAATTAAGGAAAAGTCAAATGACAACTTAATAAAATAAATAGCTAAAGATAAGTACCTACTATGATTCTACTCATAAGTTATAAGTATATGTAACTATTTACCATTAAAATAACTACTAAAACATCTTCATTTAATTGCACAATTTCATTCCCTAATAGTAATAAATAGATAAAATTAAAAAACAGATTCTCACGATCAAAAAACTATAAACCAGAAACTATACAATACAATCCAGTCCTGTACCATTCCCTATATGATGGCAATATACCGATTCTACTCATGTATGGTCAATGCTATAATAAACCTACTTTCTTCACAATAAGTGAATTACTCTATACTTCTACTAGTACATTATAGTATATTGAATTAGAATCAATTCTAAACTACTTTAAAAATGCATTTCATAAATAACTAGGTATGTAAGAATATCCGATAATGTAGCTTACTATGCATACATGCACTTATATTCAGCTATTGATAGACTTAGCTTAAAAATAGCTTTAAAATAAAATATTTATTAGTTTTTAAGTATTTAGTGTAAAAGCTCAAATGCAAACGTATTAAAAAATAACTAGTACTAGTATTATGGTAATATGTACCTAGTATTTTTGAATATACATCTTGACAGTATTTGAGAAAAAAACTAAAACAAAAATAAAAATTCGAATACCCAGCAGTCGTTAATAAATATTTAAAGTTAAAAAAAATGCCAATAAATATTTGAAGATTTTTTCTTTTATGGTAGGGTTCAACTTTCAACTAGTTGGTATCTTTCGGTTCTTTCTCTTACGATTAGGACGGTAGTTATTTTATTACCTACTAGAGATTCTAGATAGTATTTAAAATTGAAAGTTCCGAGTTGAAAAGTTCTAAAAAACTGAATTTCGTTTCGTTTCTTAAAATCCAGAAATATTCAAGTACCCTACTCGTGCCTACAGTCTACAGTAGGGTACTTATCTCTTGTTCAAGAAAAACGTGTTTAATAAAATAGAGTACATTTAAGATAGGTATTAATTTTGAAATCAGTTGTTCAATTTCAGTATAAACAGACGACAGTCTGACAAAAAACAATAGGTCATACTACGAGTAGTATCATATATAAATTATAACGAACCCTTGAATTTTGAAAAAATTTAAAGGTCAAATGGACAAACTGTCTCAACACTTTTTCTATTGTCTGAATTCTCAGTTTGCTGGTCTTTTATATCCAAAAAAAATCCAAACTACATTACTTACATACACTACATAAGTAGGTACTATTACTATTACACCCGCCAATCTATTTAGGTATTTGCAAAAAAAAATCTAATTTTACACTCCTTCATTTCTGGTCCAAAAATCTGCCAGATACTTTTAACCATAACATAAAGTATCTGTAGTCTGTATAGGCATTAACAGGCACTATAACTCGAAAAAAATATATTTCCTTATCAACTTATCCTTATCACACGTTGCCAGCCATAAGCATCTTACCAATACTCTCTGGTACATGTGTAGGGTACATATAGTACAAACAAGAACAAGATCAACAAATGCCAGAAAGAACAACGGTTCGTAAATTAAATTGTAAAAAAAAAACCGAACCGAGATGGTCTAGAAACAGAAAAAGTGAGGCAATATAAATGAACAATTACATCAAATCCAACTAATGATGGTAATTTTTTTAAGAGGAAAAAGCACATACCTAATATAATACTGACAGGATCATATGATCTCAAATCTCCACATTTACGCCAGAAATTCAGACGACTTTCTTTTTATTTTTAGATCTAGATTGACATCAAAGAACTATAAATAAAATCATAACCGACCATTTCCTTTAGTTTAAGATACAGTAATTCATTCTAACAAAACAATAATAAGATAGCAATTACAATTGTCATTGTCATTAATAATAGTACTCACCAACTAGAATTTTGAACATAACAAAAATAGGTAGGTACAGTACAGGTACTATAGTTTAAATAGTAGGTAAGTAGGTATATAAGAATCTCCTTATCTTATCTCGGTGTCATAGAAGTCGAAGAACTAGGTAAATTCTACTTGTACTGTACCTTAGTTATCCTATACGAGTACTTATATAGCGACACAATAATACTAATATTAGGGTAGGGTACATATTGATTAATGATTTAATTTAAAAAAAGGTGATATTTAGAATAGGATTGGAGTACCAACCTAATACATAGTCAATGAAAATTTTAAAACAAATAATAGGGTACTGGTACTAGACACTATGTACTTGATACTTATGTTATAAATAGACCTTGCTAATCATTAAACAGATATAAAATATAAAAGTTTATTTAAAAGAGATTAAAAACCCTCAAAAAAAACCAGATTAAATTCTAATTCCTACTTTATGATATGTCAATCTTCATTAAAGCTATTATACTTTATATAAATTTTTCAAATATTTTCAAAAATTACGGAATTCCCCTCTACTACTCAAATTTTTAAGTCTCAAATTTTTAATTAACAATTGACTTTTACGTAAAGTGTCTAAAATGGTCGTCGACAATATTTCAAACCACTACTACTATTATTACAATATAGTACTACTATGTAATGTATTGCTGGGTATGCATTAATAAAAGTGAATCAGACAGACACAAATATTTAAGAGACTTATCATTCCTAGACAGTCAGACCGATAAAAATAAACTCAAATTCATTTTACATTACGCAAATCCGTACTATGTACTATGATATTATGACTATACTAGTTGGACTTAAATGTTCAAATTTATTTAGGAAAAACCTATAAAGAGTACCATACCTAATTTTGCATAGGAAGTCAGTAGTCAGTACCAAAATATTCTAATTTTGATGATGGTTTTCCTATTTAAACTATGGTACGTACTACGTACGCGGTACGATTGTTATGTACTTTTAATTTGCCTAAAAACTATAAAATAAAATATCGAAATAAAGCATCTTGAAACTTTCCCAATAAAGATTTCTTTGCAGATTAATTACAATTATGGTAGTATACTGTATTGGCTTAAAAAGCAATTCAGCTCGTTCTTTCAATTATCACAATAAGCAAATAAAAAATTAGTTCCCTGACCCCCGTCTAGTTACAATTACAATTCAGTCATGTTATTAAGTGTTGGACACTTAAGAGCTTTGAACTTTGATCTCATTTAACTTTACGTCCAAATTCAAATAATAAAAATAATAATTTATAAAGTAAATTATAAGAAAAATAAGAAAATCTACCATTCAGAAGTATGTACCAATTACCAAATTGATGATTAAAAAAATCGGTTAGATTTTAGAAAACGTCACCTACACCTTATATCTAATCTAATATTATCTCTAATATGCTTGTACTTTGTACATTCGAATTTAAACGCACAGTAAATGTCACAATTTGTCACTAATAATGCGAGCTAACAAACGATAAGGCGATAATTTCAATAAACAAAGGGATATTTAGACATTCAAAATTGTCAACAAAGGTACATAATAAAGGGAAAAGTGTGTAAGTTAAACACTTGCCTTTTTAAATTTAGTGTGTGTAAAAGAGCTAGAGTTCATAACATATTTAGTAAATAGCCAAACATAAGTAAGAAGTGTTACCAACAAATGTACACTACAGAGTAATAGGTTCAGAGTTCAAATTTTGATAAGAATCGAATATCGATATATATTTTAATATTCATTGAAATTGAACCCATAAAAATAAAAGAAATATAATATATTTTGACTTTGGTACAATTTTAATACTTCCCATTTTTAATCTACCATTGTATTAAATTACATGCCACTATAAAAATAAAATAAAATGAAATTTTGCATATTAAGTCAATAATAATGTGCCATAAAAATGGTCTCATTCGTGTCGAATTGTCGTCTGCTGTCGTGAATTTTATGCCGACTAACTAACTGCATTATAAATGTATATAACTATAAATACCTAAGTACTATGATAGTAATTCATTTCATACATTTATTCACGATTAGAAATTAAAAAGTCTAGCCTGCTCCAATGCTAACCTAACAATGAGATTTTGAAACAACCATACCAGTACAGTAGTAGTAATTTAAATTTGCTTACAATTAGTAATTTGAAAAAAGTCTACTTATCTTTTGGTCTAACAATAAGAATTATGAATGTGAAATTGCTTAAATATAAAATAGAAACTTATAAGTACCTGTATAATGAATGTATGTATGGTATAGTATAACGTACCCTAATCGTAAGTATACATAGACTTTGGATTAGCTTGAAAAATTTTTTGGACCAAAAATGAATTAGAAAAGATTCCAGTTTGTATTGGATTACTATACTCGTACATAAGAATATTTTTTCGGGTACAAGTACAAAGTCCAGCAGAAACAAATTACCTAATCTAATAATAAAAATGTTATACTATGGTACTACACTCTAGTTCATATGCAAGTCATAAAGTATTACAATTTACTACCCTAATAGTTATATGTATGTATTATATGTAAAGTAAAATTGGATTTGAGCTTTTGTTTCCTTTTCCTCAAATTAGATGCCAAAAATGCACTCTCTTTTCTTGTCTGTCGGTGACCCATTGAGTAAAAAATACAAAGCCTCTTAAGTTCTAAAAACTCATTTCTTTTTAAATCTTCAACTTCAACTAAGGTAAAAGCGTATTAAGTAAAATGCTCATGTTTTTTTAGATAGTCATTACCCTTTCCCTATACTTTTAGTTAAAAATAAACTACATAATGTAACTTCTACTATTCCTTATAATTTATAATGTAAGTACCTAGATATATAAGATTTTGAAACAAAGTAGAGCAAAATGACAATGTTCGATTAATGAGACATGAGAAGAGAATAGCTTTATGGTGAGTAAATTAACTAAATATTTATCAAAAATATCATCATTCTCATCATTCTCATATACCTACTTATTTCTAAATTGTAATTCTTAAAAATGCATCATTTCTTATTTTAACTAAAAATCTAGATAGGTACTTGATATTACTTGTATTCTTGTAAACTTTTATAAGGTAATAGGTATATTAATTTTAAATTATTTGACTCAAACTTCAAAATCAAAACTAGTACTAGTAATGAATTCAGAAAAAAAAGTAGGTATCTTATCTTACCTTACTTATCATATCATATAATTTGTATTACGAGTACGTGGTAGGGTACTATTAATGTTTATACAGTACACAGTACAGTACATTTGTATAGCAAAAATAAATGTATAGCAACTAATAATAAAGTAGGGTACTTATAAAAACCTGCTGATAAATATAATTGAATATTATAATGAAAGAGCCGACATTGAAAATATTAACTTTACGAGGCAATTTGAGATCATAATAATTAATATGTATCTACATATACATATTATACATATAAGTAGTGGAATGAATTTGATATTTTTGTTTTTGTTTCAAAACTAATAAAATTAAGTGAGAAAAGTTTGTAAAATAATAAATAATAGAAATAGGTACTTACCACCAGTGAGGACAACTTTGTATATCTTTTTAGGCCTTTCCATATCGTCCAAATCGTCAAAGTCGTGGTAGTAATGAGGTGATAGTCGGTGTCCGTTCTCAACAAGACTGGAAGATTTATTATTGAGCGGTCTATTATTATGGCTATTATAAATGTCGTGATGATTGCCGTTTTCCAGATCTAATTTTTTCCCTTTGTTTTTTAGATCTTTCGCTTCCTTCTCTTTCAGGTTCCTTATATTGTTCTCATGAAGTTGAAGAAGGTAGTCGTCGTCGTTGTTGTTATTATGGAATCCGTTTGTTGTAGATTTCTCTTGTTCCCGCTTCTGCTGGTGTTTTAGCAGGCTGATGTTCGACTTATTGTTCTCAGTAATGATGATGCTGTTGATTGTCGAAATTGAATCAGATCCTCCGTTTCCGTTTGATGACTGATTTTGAGCTTGAGACTTGAAATTCGACACTTTCCCCTTATTTGATGGGTAATTTCTTTCAGTTGAATTGTTGTAATCTAACACAGTTCCATGCTGTTCACCACCATCTTCACCGTTTCTGTCAGGCATTTCGAAAAGGAAGAATTAGTATTTAGTATATTAAAAAGGTTACAAAAATATGTAAGTCGAATTTGAATGAGCAATTTATATGAGTAGAAATGTGTTAATTGACTTGAAAACTTTAATAATTGCCGTTAATTTAATTCTTATTCTCATTTTTATTCAAATTAAATTTATATCAGTTCCTCGAGCATCTTACTACTGACTGGCTCGCTTTTCTGTTCGTTCCCACTCTTAATATAGCTAATTGTTTAACTCTTTTTTACAAAGAAAAAATGAATAAGAAAGGGAACCAAGTCTCAAGTGTTATAAAAGAGGTTTGTGCTGATGAGTAATTGTGATCCCTTTTTTTGACACTATAAGTGAAGACAGTGACAATGAGGAGATATTGATATCGATATCGATATCGATACTGATATTATTATATAAAGATTTTGAAACTGGCTTCCCAACAAGGGGTAATAAGTCTTGAGTTGTCGAGCACATGTGTACAGATTATGATCAAGTTGATTAGGTATTTAGGAAATTGTATAATACTCGTACTGTATCATATGAAAAAAAAATGATTTTAAATAAAAGTCTATAATGTATATTATGAACTTGTTCACAAAAGTTTATGTATAGAAGGGTAATGATATTGACTTTTTTATACTAGTAAAATAAGAGAAAATCTAAATTATTCGCTTGGTTCCGAAACAAAAATCAGACGAGGAATGAGCCGGCTCATATAATTTGCATTAGTTTTTATATAATCTAGCCTAGCCAAGTTAACTAAAACTATGTAATAATTTCGAAAGCACAAATTCGTTTACTTATTTAATATAAACCATACGTATCCATATACCTACTCTAATAAAAATAAAGATAATATAATATACCTACTTATATGTACCAATCCCCTATATATATATATGAAGGTACAACATACAGATTACAGATATACATGAAAAGTTTATTTTACTTACTTTTTGGCCAACAACGGGTCCGGGTCTCTAAATTTTGAATTTGTGCTGAAGTCAGTCAGAAATTTCGTTGTAGATGATAGAAGAAAATGTGTAGTATAGTACTAGTACTACATTTAATAGTCTACAGAAATTGGAAAATAGAAAGAGTCGGTTCGCTTCATCAGTCTTGTCCTGTGTCTGGTTTTGATGACGATGGTAGTAGGATTAGTGAAGTGAATTCGATTCGATGTTTTGAGTTGACTGATCATGTCATTGCCAGAATCACTATGACCTCTCAAAAAGATCCTTCCTTTTCTTATCCTTCTGCTGATTTAAACTGAGATGCACTCTCCTCTGTATTTTAAATAATTTGTTAATAGAAATTAGACAAAGTTATAAATAAAATTGTTTCTGTTGCAGTTGGTTGAATCAGATTGAAATTAGAAAGTAGAACAAATAAAAAGGAGCCCTTAGCCCTAGAACTAGTCAATGTCACGTTAAACATTTCCCCTTCTTCCTTCCTTTGTGATGTGAAATTTTAACTTTTAAAACGAGACTATTTATTTAGATATCACTTTTCATTTGATCAGATCCTTTTTTTAGAATCAAAATTCAGAATGAATGATGTATTATGCAAAATGATTGTAATTTTTTTTTTTAATTCTGAAAAATATACAAGATAAGAAGAATAAGATGGTAATAAGGACGCGTTTTTTATTTACAATTCTTAATGGAGTAATTAGGTTAAATTCTAAACTTTTAAAGAGGTCATAATCCACTTGAGAATTATGCAATTCAATTTTAATTCTAGACTTTCGGAACACATTTTTCTTCGTAGTCTATCTGTAGCTCGAGTAGCGCAAGTACCCACCTCGAAAGAAACCGAAAAAACCCGAGGTGTTTTTTTGCAATTACCTAGTTATAATTTTATAAGCCGGGCTCTATTCTGTATACTGTTACTGTATAACCTATCTTGTCTTATCTATTTTAAAATCACATAATATGACACGTTCCATTTCCATTTCTACTCCTAACACTGACTCAATCTCAACATTATATTTTAAAGAATTAAATTTATTTAAAATAAAATGCATAGTAAAATTAAAAGTTTATTTAATACTTACCCGTAAAAATTCATTTATACACTAGGAATAGCAGTTCAATCCAATGACCAGTTAATTCTTAAGGTATAAGGCAATCCGAATTTTTCACAAAACATTATATAAGGCCAGGTAGGTATCAATTTTAGATGGTTTCAAACAAAAAGTACCCAGTTATCCAATCGCTTAGCTATCACTATCGCTGTCCCTGGACCACAAATACTGTTCGAAAATCATAAAAACGGAAATATTTATAAACAAATTATAATTATTATTCGTATTCAGTAATCAGTATCAGAAGATACCCTAGCAGCTAGCACAGAAATAAAAAATTTGTACTACACTACTATGCAATCCGCAATAAAATTACAATTACACAATACTAAGGTACTACCTACCTATTAAAAAAAGCCGAATATTTAGCGAATCTTGCCGGTATTTATTTGAGTTTGCGAGACTTTTTAATTTTATACCTAACCTAGGCCTAGGCCTAGACCTAGATACTTAACCTAGGTACTAGGTACCCTACCTATATATGTATTATAAATAAGGAAGGGCAAAATATGCTTTTTTGAATTTGAAATAATGCTTTTTTGAATCTGAAATAATGCTTTTTTCTGCTTTAAAAATTTGAAAATATGCTCTATTTTATGCTTTAGAATTTTAAGAAAAAATGTACTTTCATTTAAAAATACTTTGTATAATAAATAGGCAAAAAATCTATTGAAACGGCAGCCATCGCGATTTTATAAGCGCCGGCCGTACAGATATTATACTTACATAATG
>JAQIXA010004023.1:0-12367 GCA_034699045.1 Nanhermannia cf. coronata Gr-Ori-00579 | reverse complement strand
TTTAACAAAGGGAGGGACCTTTGGTAACTGAAAAAAATTAAAAAATTTCGTAGAGATAAAAAATATGCACTGTATAAGTATTGTATAGAAGGTACTTTTTAAAACTTTTTTTAGAAAAACTGATAAACAACATGGACTATAATGACAATGACATGAAATGAACTTTTTTGAATAAAGACGATGGATGTCAAGGGCTTGTCGAAAATGACAAGACAAGTCTTTGGCTGGCAGCTAATCGAAATCGAAACCATGAGCCATGTGAATACTTAAGATATTTAAAAAACTGATAAAAATAAAAGCCAAGGTGCGTGTAACTCCCTTATAAAATAAAAAAGATCTAGATATACACTAGAACATACTAGTGCATATTCTACTTAGAGTTAGAATTAGATACGTGTATGATAAATTGTACATTTTTTATTGCAAGCAATATGAAAAATGACATATTCGAGGAGATAGGGCAGAAAAAACTCGTTTACTTTAATACACTACCTACCTGAGCATAAGTATTTTATGAATTGAGGTAATAAAATTGAACCCTAGTCACAATTTTTAAACAACCCTTTACCATATTTTCAGTATTCAGTTCTAAATTCTAAAAACTATAAAAAGACAATGTTAATCATCATATCATACAATATTTTACCTTACTCTTATTGTAAGAAAGTAGGTAGGTAGTTAATAAGCCACTATAAAAAAAGAGTATTAAAATGTACTTTTCTCAACTTGAAACTTGGGTAATTTTTCAGAAATTCATCTGAAATTCATATAAGTTACGAACCTTACAATATTCTGTTCTGGATTGTATTCATGTTCCGTATGTGAAAGCATTTTAAATGACATATTATTCAGTAAGGTACATCTACTACTGTTGAAAATGTATGAGTATGAGACGATAGTGAAAAGTCGATTTTGAATTTGAATTGCAAAGTCTCATCTTTGCATGCAAAAAGCTAATTAAGGGATATTCGATTTATTCTACATTATCAGTAGCTACTACTGATACTTGTATTGATGGCCATTTGATATAAATATCTGTACAATTATAATATGTCTATCATGAACTTATACTAGAATTAGAATTTAGCTATTTAAATGCACCAAAATATGTGTGTATGAGAAACTTTATATAATATGTTGTAGCTAATAATGAGATTTTAGCTAATATGCAAACTAGCTAGTTAGTATGTAAAATATTTAAAAATTTGTAAAACACATAATTTAATTAGTAAATATATGTATATTATTTAATTTGATTAAAATCTTTATATTTATATTAATTAAGTTATAATTAGCTCGAATCAAACATTAAACAACCATTAACTACTACTAATTAAAAATTAAGATATTATCTTACCATTAGCTAATACGGAACGGATACAAGCTAGTATGTATTTTAGCTATGTAGATTAAATATCTGTATGATATTACCTAGCTGATATCCATATTAGCTGAAATCTCATACTAGCTACAACATATATATGTAAAGCATTAAATCGTGCATTTAATTCACATTATTGCAGATAAGATTGCAAAAGAATAAAATACAAATTCGTAGAAAATGAAACTCGAAAATGGCTCGCATTATTCGCCTTATTTTTGTAAAAGGCAAATCGTTTACTAGTAGGTACCTAGCTATACAATATCTATGTAGGTATTCAACTACTAGTACAGAATAGTATCAGTAGTAGGTAGAATGAGACTAATTTTATTTTATTTTATTTTATTTTATTTTCTATAATTTGCTAATCCTACTTGTACAATTTGGGCTATTTTGGACACAAATACCCACCATGGACTTGTAATTTATGTTCATTAATTGGCTGGAGCAATTTGCTTGATAAAATAATTCCATTAGTGCCCAGCTCTGGCAGGACAAAGTGCGCCAAATACAAAGTACCTTCTACAGATACTATATATGTGTATTTACTTGACTTTAACTTTAGGTGAGTATTAGGTAGGTATAACTAAAAGCTTGAGCAAATCTAAAATACTTTAGCTCTAACCAAGGAATTTGGCTTAAGGAAATCGAGTAAATTCCAACAAATAAGTCTAATAAAATAAACAGAATTAGTGCATTTAGTAGGTACTATAGTACTAGTATACTAACAATAGTAATATAATGCAACTGCAAAAGATAGAAAAGAAAAGTCTTTCTCTGATTTCTACCTCAGTTTTCCAGCTCAAAAACAAGGCAAATACTGGACTGCAGTTTTTTAAATTAAATCCATGGATTTAAATTTGTAGGTGCTGACAAGGGATAATGAAATCTGTGGATTTGTGGAAAACTCATTTATCAGGCAATTTCTACTTTTCGATTTGAAATTTAAGGATTCTCGACTTACAAAATGACTTACAAAATTATATGAGAAAGTGCTTTACTTTCTCATATATATCTCTGACTTTGAGCTCTTATATGTAATTCAAATTCAAAAATCTCAAGATTCAAGATTGGGTACTTTTATTTTACAAAAAATCTATACTTTTTTGTAATTATTATATGTAATAACCTAAATGAACTCTGCTTCAAATTCCAACTAAAGTCTAATAAATATCTATCAACTTAAATATATTTAGACTTTAAGTGGTTTTTTTGATATTTCATTTAGAAATCTCAATAATTTTTTTTGGATATTTTGAAGAAAAAAAATCACTCGTACTTATATATATTTGCCTATATAGGTAGATAAGTATTTGTTTTAGAGATTAGAAATCACTTTTGTATCTATATCTGAGTTTTTCTGACAAAATAAAAGCAAAAAAAAAGACCTAGAACAATTTTGAAAATGTTTCCTCTTGCTTGGTGAGACATCAAGTGCTTCACCGACCACCCGATTTCATTATTGACTGACTCACTGACTCTCTTATTTCCCATTTATTTCTCTCTTTTTTTTCTCTTTTTTTTTTTGCTTTCTTCCTCTTTCTTTGTTCAGATTCGAGTCAAAGAATTTTGAATGAGATCCTTTACTAGGTAGGTTCTAATACTGTTACTATACAGGTACAGATACTTATACATAGCTGTATTACAAAAGTGGGCAATACTGCAGTATGTAATGTAGTAGAGTAGGTACTATGATTTTACTACATGCCTACTGGTAGATAAGGGGAAATGGAAGATTTGAAGGGGAAATGTAAGTTAGGTAAGTCAAAGTAGAAGTTGAAGACCAACTTCTTGATTGTTTGCCTCAGTCAATGTGCCTACACAGTACACAGATACAATCAGTACCTACCTACTAAATGTAGTACCTACGAAATGACCAAGTTAAATTCGTCAAATGACAAACTTCACAATTCTCTAAAAATTACTATGTAGGTATATTTATACCTAGATACTTTATAAAAAAGCATTCTCAAGAGTAAAAATAAAGGCTCGATTTAAAGGTTTATAAATTAAATTAAATTAAATTTCTTTCTTAAATTAAATTAAATTAAGAAAGTTTTTTTTGATAATTTTCTTTTCGTTTAATTGTCAATGAACTATGATCATGTTATACTGATAAAAAAGATTTTTACTCAAAAGAACCCGAACTTCAAGGTTGATGACAACTTATTTCTATTAGATCCGAGTTTTTTTTTTGGATAACTAGCGACTACCAGTATCAAATACAGGGATTCACTATATGTATTCTCTTAAAGAAATGATGCAGTATAGAAAAGAACTCAAATTAGTGATTTGAGTTGAGATTAATTCTGATCTTTTCCATCTGAACCAGAACATGCTTGGAAATCGGAAGAAATCAAACTAATAAGAGTAAGTTTATATTTTCCCCTCCAATACTTGCCTAATTATTTGTATTACAGTACAGTTGATTCGAGATTTTTTTGGTCCATCTAAATTTCAGGCTTGATATGTACTAATATAAGTATGTGATAATTAGAGAAAAGTTGATCAGTAGATTTGCTACTTCGAGTCAGTAAATTGTATACTGTAGTTATATAATCAATCTATTTATTGATACAGACCATAGGTATAGGATTTTAAGAACATTGGACAAAAACTTGTCTTTAGCAAATGAAACTTTTATTTTCAAATTTTAAACCCAAATTCTTTCAAGCCTAAAACCGTAACTTGAGTAAACCGTGAGACTTAAAATGGAGAAAATAATGCTTATATATAGGTATGTATACTGATATTTCTTACCTAGACCTAGATATTTAAAAAGCTCAAAACCTAAATTATTTTGACTGTTCTGTTTTGAAAGATTTTTAAAAAATATTCTTTTAGGTTTTGATTTTGATTTCTGAAATCTTGAAGAATTTTCAATTATAGATACTTTATATTTATATGCTGATGTATATTACCATGTTTATGATAGAGAACAAAGAAAATGGCACTCGACACATTTTCTCAAAGTAAATGAAATTCTTTACACTTTATCATCAGCATATCATTATAGTAGGTACCATAACCAATAGTATATACTCGTAGTATAGTAGATATAAATATTTATCCCATTGAATCAAAATAAAATACAAAACACAATACAATAAGAATAGAACTCATCAAATATCAGTATGATCAGTTTTGGGGAAAAAGTGAAGTTATTTTGGGATGACAATTTGATGCGCGTCTCTTGGGATTCTCTGACTTTTTTACTTTGAAATCGAACTCGAATAAAATAAAATCGAGAACAGTACTTACATGCTTACATAATATATACTCCTAGTAGGATACCACTGGTATATATTGTTGTGTAAACTTTGAGGGTAAATGGTTTAAGAAAAATAGAGAAAGACAAGTAGAGTTAAGGGTACGAGTGCTTACTATTAGTATCTGTAGTACAGATAGTATAATATGATCTGAGAAATTGATCTCTCAAAAGACCCTGAATTTCCATTTTTAAACAAAGTTATTTTCAATTTCATGACTATTAGTAAAGTACCTACTAGATACTTGTAGTACTATCAGTATGTATAAGTAGTCCAATACACATATGTCTTTTGTATCCAATTTAGGATTTTATTTTTGTCCCATGGACATTACACCTTTACTATTATGTACATCATGATCGTGTTGTTGACATTGTCAAGTCAAGAAGGAAAAGCTTGGGGCTGGACCTGGACCAAACACTACTCGTAGTAGTGTATATTAGTACAAGTTGCTACATACATAGAATTTACAGATAGTACGTGAGTTGATTAAATTTAAGCCGACTTTCAGACAATTGATACAATTTAAAAATGCCCAAGCTCCATAATCTACAGATAGAATGTTGAATAGCAATCAATTTCAAAAAAAGTATTGGTGATGTGATGAATATGGGTTATGATAATTAAGAAAGAGCTAAGAAGGTTCACTATGTACCTAATTCTAATTATTTATGTATTTAAAGTAGTTTTAAAGTAGTTTTTTGATATTTTATTTTTTGACAATATGTGACTGAAGTATATACTATACTATGTATGTAGTAGGTAGTAATTTTTTTTTCTCTTTTATGTCTGGACTCTGTGTTGGGGTCGACAAAACCTCGTCCAGGATATTCAAAACCCCTTGTTACTTTTTTATGTACCTTAAACTATTATGTATGTACAACTTGATACATAGATAGCTATGTACATATATGTGACAAATAAATTCAATTGTTCAGTTTCACTCTGGAGAAATTCGAGATACTTTTATGTGACTGTTTACATACCAATAAAGTCATACTATTGGTAATACATATATACTAAAGTAAGTATGCTACTAGATGTAAATTGAAATTGAAGTCAAAGTCAAATTCAAATTGAAGAAATTGCAGTATACAGTAGTACTTATAGTAGGGTTATTACCCTTTAATCTAGTATATAAAGCTCAATGTACACTGTTCAGTGAGTGCTCGAAGGCAATTGTAATTTAAATCTATCTTTTACTAAGGATAAGCAGTTTATATGTAGTACAATTTACAAAATGCACTTTCCTATGTATTCATAGGTAGTATTTACAGCTACAGCTATATTATGTAGGTATGGAGTATGGTATAGGTATATTGGACAAATTCGTAGAAATAGAGTTTTAGAAGGTAGGACTCGACTTGTAGAGTACGAGTAGACGATGGACACTAATTGATATTTGTGAGTCTTGGAGCGACTCACCAATGACAGTTTCTCAATCTCGGTCTACACCTACACCAAGTTCAGTCCAAGTCCAAATCCAAATCAGATACCAATGACATGAATAATTGAAAAACAAGCCAAATAGTTATGATCAAAATAAGTGCCCTAAAACACTCCTACCTACTTTAAATTACTATTATTAAATTGTATCCTCGAGTCACAAGTCTAATTTAAATCATTCCATTCAAATTATTTTTTTACTATCATAAACTCAATATACCTAGGCAGTAGGCAGCTAGATACTCAAACAGATAGAAAACAAAATATGGGTTAAAATAATTGCTTTCACTCAAACATTTATTTTTGTATCCTACCTACCTTGAATTTTTGAACTATTTTTGGATTATGAGGTTCATAATGATAATGAACAATGAGGTAATATAATCTAGGCTCAAAAATCGAACCATAGATTCATTATATTATGGTATTATAATATGCATATGCACATTATGGTAAAAAATAGTCCAAGAGAAAAGGTCGGAGAGTTAATGAGCAGAGTACAAAGTACAGAGTAGGTACCCTACAGATTAGATAATCGATAATAGATGCTATTAGTTTTATCTTCAATTCAGTTCCGAAAAAGCTCAATTTTACAAATAAAATTGAGACCAAATTCTGTATTTCCAAGCTGAATTAAATGAATACGACTATTATTTAATTATTAACGCAGTAGGGTACCTATCTTTAATTTTCTTAAAAGGTTTTATTGTGTTCTTATAGAATATAGAATCATACTAGCTTTAAAGTACTAGCTAGAAACTAGTAGGTACCATACGACTGTATACCTATAATAAATTGTAATACTTTATAAATTATATGAAATAAACTGGAGATTTAAAAATTTAATTAATTTCATTAAAATTTAGTCCAAAGTAAAGGACTTTTGAAATCAATTGTAATATATTCAATCAAGTAGGTATCCTAATCCTAGTTATATAATATCGATATCGACGTTATTATAGTAGTCGTAGTGTTTAATGTGTAAAATATAGTACTATACATTCAGTATTTCCTAGTTTCTTGTAAATTGCATTTTGTAGGTGAAATATGTCAAGTATAGTAATCAAAAGATTTTGATTTTGTAAATATGATTGCAATTAATAAAAATAAAAATAATAAGTTAATTAAGCTTATAGATATGGATATTCAATTACAAAAAGACATCAGAATTATCTCTAAAATGTAAATTAAAAATGCTATGGTATGACATGACAGACTGGACATTTTTGAACTAGACAGATAGGTTATAGTTAAATAATTAAGTTAAAACTTAATTGTTAATAATAGTTAATTAACTTTAATTAAAAATTGATTACCTAAAAAAGTTTACAAAAAGGTATTAAAAAATGTATCCAAAAATGAGTTTTTAAAAAGTAGGTAATAAAATAAAATAAGTTACCTAGTCAAAAAATTTCGACACCTCTGCTGCTCTCAATAGGCAATACAGGGCGACAAAGAAAAACAAAGAATAGCGAGGCTTTGTGGCTGAGCACGAGAAATCCGGCCTTGTGGAATAATTTTATCAACCACATGAATTTTTTATTAATTGTCTAATTTATACTACTAGGTTTTAATTAAGATCTGAAGGTCAAAGGTTAAGAAAGAGCATCAAATACAGTGCAGTAATACTAAAAGTGAGTGAGTAAATCAATTTCTGCAAAATTAAAAATGCCCATGCTGAGTCGAGTTTTCTCATAGACAGTCACATTTTCAATGCACAGTCAGTCATTCGTTCGTTCTAGAAGTCCTATTCAAAGATCAAAGAATCGAATCCTAGCCTAGTTTCATCCATCGCATCGTCCTGCACTGGTCTGGTTCTGTCTCGTTTTGCTTCAGCTTGGACTTTGACCATCTCGTCAACATCAACTGGACATATTTTTAAGGTAATTACATCATTTCCTATTCCAGCAATTAGCTAATTAGACAAAGGTTCATGGGAATCATGGTAAGGTTAGGTCTAGTATGTCAAAAAAGACTTTTGCGATTTTAGTCCAAAAAGTTCGCCGTCGTCGTGTATTGTCGGTTGGATTTTATGTACAGGCATAAGGCTAGGTAAGGTGGTACACCCACCATTGCATTGACCTTTGTGGACGAGTCACGTCATGATCAGATACCTTGACTTGCCCTGTCGAGCATCTTTCATAGGATAGGCATAGGCCTGTGAAATTATGATTTAATTTACTTTATATTCGATAGGTAGGTTTGTGTATTTACCTGGGCATTTACCATATTTGCATTAATATTACGTGCGTTTATTGTTGCCTACTCATAATTTACCAACATTTATTTTTACCGACAACATTGACTTTATAATTCTTCGAGTTCATTTAAGCCCAGATTCGGACACAACACGGCTTGTTTTTTGTATTGTTAGGTTAGGGGTAGGTTCTTTGTTAATACCTTCTATTATACAACTTTTTAAGGTTTGAGGTCAGTTAGTTGAGTTGAGGGAGTAAAATGTAACGAGTTTTTAACTTTACCTTATCGTTAGTTAAGATTTAATTTAGGGTTTTGCATTAGCCTTAATTACTATTTTACCAAATGTCTTAAAATTAATATCTTACAATTAATAATCAATAATTAGGCAGGCATCTCGTCAGTTGGGCATTATTAAATACCTTTGCAATTGTATTGAATAATGTCATACCCTAATTTAATTACTTAATAAAAATGCCTGTCCAGAGGCGAGTTGTATTTGTTTATTTTTTAATAGGTATTAAAAATTAGGTATCAGCGTACCTAAATTAATTATTTAATTAGAGATTTACATGTAGCAACTTGCTACTAGCAAGTATAAAGGCAGCAATTAATATTCATCAATGAGGTTGAAATGACAAGCATTATGTATTAGTATTAGTACTATACTATGCAGCTGCATAACTGACGAAAATATAATTATAATTATGTTTGTTTATGTTGCTGTTTATCATTGATAGTGCAGCACCAGTAAAATAAGATTAGCAAGATGCAGATACGCAGGACAGGCATAAGAATTACTTGAACTATTTAACTTTTAATAATCATAATCAGTTAGTTTTATAGGTATGTATTATGTAGTAAATAGTTGTAAAATATTTGAAAAAGTTATAAAGCTTATTTATTTAGGCATTTTTTTTTAAACTACAATACAAAATATATAGGTATAGGTATAGGTATGTACACATTCACATTACTCGTACATGCATAATACATACCTAATTATTTTATTACTTGTTTAACTAACTAGAGTTGTATTCATATTCTTTTGTGAGATGAAATTCAATATTTTTGTATATTTAGATCATGAACATGATTAGTGATTACGTTTAAATAGACGATTAAGTTAATTTAATCCGATTAACAATTTTAATTTTAGTAGAAGGAGTGACGAGTTTGCTTATAATATCAAAACATAAAAAGATATCTCAATTTCTAAATTATAATAGAAAAAATGGGCCGAAGAAAAATGACGGGAAAGCCAAAGGCTGTATGGACAGCATATACCTGCTTTGTTCAAAAAGTAAGAGAAGACCACGAGAAGAAAAATCCAGGGGAAAAGTTGGTGTTTAGTGATTTCAATAGAATGTGTGGAAATAGCTGGAAGGTAAGAATTGAGCATAAATATTATTATGTAATTACTAAATACAACTTATCGTATGATATTGAGATTATTAAGATTTAAAGATATTTTTTTTTGAAATCAGTCAATGGGTGAAAAGGAAAGGAAACCTTTCCAAATTTTGTCTGATCAAGACAAGGCGAGACATGAAGCAGAGATGAAAGATTATTCACCACCAGCTGGAGAACCCACTGGCAAAAGTCAAATGAAGAAGGATCCAAATGCACCAAAAAGACCATCGGGTGCATTCATCTGGTTTTGCAATGACGAAAGACCTAAAGTCAAAGAAGAGAATCCAGAATTTGGTAAACCCATAAAAAAATAATCTTGCAAAATATTAAATGTTTTTTTTTTAAATTATTTTTTAATCATAGGTATTGGAGATATTGCTAAAGTACTTGGGCGTTTATGGGCTGAAGTTGACCCAGTTTTAAAGAACAAATATAAGACAATGTCGGATCATGACAAGGCTCGTTATCATAGAGTAAGAAAAAATTATAATAGCAATTACATCTACGTTTTTTAGCTACATATATGGAACTAGAATAAAATTATTTTTTCGTTCTTTGATAGGAAATGGTAGCATACATGAGTGCAAAAGCAAATGCAGCTGCTCAAGACAATGGAGACGCACGGTCAAAGTATGTTATGGATGACATAGTCAATATATTCGGACTATCCTCACCAAGTGTCAGTGGTGGTGATAATTGTACTTTGGCCCATAATTCATCTTCAATGCCCATCATCGTGTCATCGTCTGAGGACTTGTCTCAATTGGCATCTCAAGCGTCAATGGTTTCTGCCGCCTCTTTGTCACCTGAAAAGAGAAGAAGAGAAAAGTTACTGCATGTAGATGTTAAGGAGAAATATACAATGGTCATCATGACTCGTCGTAAGATGAAGAAAAGGTTGAAGAGACAATATTCAAGGACACTGGGTGAGTTCCATGACCATGAAAGTTTGAGCACTAGGTGGAAAAAATTGTGGGCGAGGAAGAAGAAGGGTCTTGAAATTTATCGTAAAAAAAATTTTAGTCATCGTCGTGTAAGTGTTTCATCATATTCAAAGAAGCAACAACAACTTCAGCATAAACATGAGACCCTCCTCTCGACATCACCCTTTCAACCTCCAAGCACCAAATTACCTAAAAGACCAAGTGACGAGAAAATTAAAAGGCTTAAATCAAATGATTCATCATCATTACCTACTACGACTACTAACACAACAGATTCAAGTCAAACGCTAGATAATAAATTATCATTTTCATTCAATATTCATAAGGTCAATACGAATAATTCAAATGTATTGCAAAGTCATAGTTCCATTTCTATAAGAAAATTCTCGCGGTTCCCCAAGTAAGTAAACCACTAGTATTTTAAATTTTTACTTAATACTTAACTAATATTAATTTGTATCAGTACTCAGTACATACTATCTTGTCACTTTTTTACAATTGTATTACATCGTTTTTTAATCTTTAGGAACCAGAGAAAAATATTAGTCGCGCAGCCAAGACATTTACAAATCGTATCTTATGGTGATAAATCAAGTTCATCCATTATATATGGGTCAGTGTCGAATTCTAAACTACCTAGTCGTAAAAAAGTGCGTAGAAATTTATTCAATTCTAAACCTCCAAAAGATATGAGCCGATTAGTAAAAATGGCAAGTTTAAGTTCACCGCTTAAAAAGTTTCCAACTCTAAATGCTAATATAATTTCACCAGCTCGAACATATCAACATTCTGGTGCCAATATCTTCAAATCCCCTGAATCTATTGCGTTATGTCCTTTTAAATCAAGCACTCCTATTTCACATGCAAAGAAAACTACTACTTCTTCGCCTCTTAAAAATTCTACAACATTTTCTAAATTTGAAGAACCAAAAAGGATCATAAATTGTAAACTGAATACAAGTACTAGTGGAATTGAAGAGATTGAAGCAAATAGAGAATCCATCATCAACAGCACCTATAACAATAAGGCTAATAAAATAGTCGAACTTTCACCTGACCCTGACATTACAGATTTTCGATCTGGCTCGAGTAAGAGTTACTACTTTAATGATTTATTATTATCTGTAGATTTACCAATCTAACAAAAATTAAAATGCCATAAATCATAAAGTTGATTAAAAAAATATTTCATATTTATATTTATTTTTAATCTTTTTAGCGAGAAAATCCATTCCAGTAATAATGAAAAATTCTTCAGCACAAAAGTCGCTTCCTTTTTGTAATTCCCCGAGTACTATAATTTGCCCAGGGACTCCATCAAATTATTTTTTGAAGTCACCTCAACTTTTAAAATCAAACGAAAAAATTTGTGATTCTCCAGAATATGTTCTTGGTCCAGACGGTAAGTTTAAAGTAGTCTCGCAACCAAACCCAACCATATTTTTTATTTATTTATTTTACAATTTACCCTCAACCCTCATACAATTAGAATTAGACATACCTCATATCATACTTACTATTACATTTTTACTTACATTTTGTTTTAATATTTCAGAACAAAGCCAACCATTAAAGAAAGGAATTTCAGCCGCTTCATTTTATTCTGGACACAGTTATATTTCAAAAACTTGGGAAAATTTACAAGCAAAACTTAAATCTAAAGAAGATAAGGAATATTATGATTGAGAGACGAACACTTTCAACGAACAGTTGATTAT
>JAQIXA010004022.1:0-12369 GCA_034699045.1 Nanhermannia cf. coronata Gr-Ori-00579 | reverse complement strand
TTTTGTCAAAAATTTTGACTTTTGTCAAAAATTGCATATTAAAAATCTTATTAGTTGAGAATTTTGACAAAATTTTGTATTTTGGTTTTGGTAGGATTTCGGTCGGTATGATTTTCGTTCGGTAGGATTTTGGTTTGGTAAGATTTTGGAGGTAGGATTTTGGCAGTTAGTATTTTGTCCTAGAGCCATCTCTATCTACATTAGGAACTACATAGTTTTAGTTTTAATAGGTAAAGGTTTAAATACCTGATATGGTAGAAAGCCTATCACGTAAATGTCCAATATCTGTTGGAGAATCGTCCTTTGCAGGTGGAATTGGTGTAAATTCTTCAGGGATTGGATCATGACTCCTTCGATCGTGAGTTCGAAATGGTGAAACACTCCCAGCTGGTGGTTTACCAGGTGAATTTTCATTAGCTTGAGCGATTTTCAATTTTAGAGAATCACCACAACCATCTTCCGAAAAACCGATGACTTGTTCGATTTTATCCTCTACTGATGCTACTGCAGATGTTACTGCAGAAGCTGACTTACTCCCTTTAACAGTAGGATTCTTATTAAATACATTTGAATCCTCCTCATCTTGCTCTTCAATATTTCTCTCCTGAACAAAAAATGGATTTTTAAATGAGCTAGTCATTTCTGGTGATGAATTAGATCTTCGTACGAGCATCTTTTCATTCAGCCTTTGCTCAATATCAATTCCATCCACGTCTGTACTAGGATCAATAGAAGTTGGTGAGCTTGGGCTTTTTGGTGAAGAAATAGAAATACTATCTTGATCTTGATTTCCCTGAGAATTACGACGTTGTAAAGGTGTTGGAGTTGAAGCATTACTATCGTTATTTGAATTGTCTTGGATTGATGGAGAAGTATTTGATTGTGAGTCGGATTGTTGTTGAAGTTGATTTCTTATGAAAATTGTGCTAAGTTCTTTTAGTGGAACATCCATTCCCAAATTTTGCTGATAATTGCCAATCTCATTTTGAACTCTGTGAATATTTTGAATTAGAAAATCAATTTAGAAAAATATTCAATTAATAAACTAATAATAACAGAATAATTGATAGGTATCAAAAATATAAAAAAAAACCTCATCATCCAAGAAATGTTCCCTGTTGGTCTACGAATATGAATTTCAGCCCACCCTTGACACCAACATGTACACAAATGTTCACTCTAAGAATATGAAAAAGCAAATACATTAAAAAATGATATTTTTCTCCAATCTTCTTAATATGTTTTTTAAAAGAAATACACACCATTATTTTAGGAGTGGTATAATCTAATGCTTGTGAATGAGCTGATAAATTCTCATCATTATGCATGTCATTATAAGAAGAATCGTCAGAATGTGTAGAAGTAGAATCTGTCCTTGGCATTTGTTGATGTAATAAAATATCGTCCATTGCTGACATTCCTGACATTCGAATCGAATCCTCTTGCGTAACAGAGTCAGCTTTTTTGCCAGGAGATCCAGCAAAAGCAGATCTACAAACAAAAAATAAATTTAGATATTTTTACTACTTATTACTTATATTTATAAAGATACATTATCCTATACTAAAGACTTAGGACTAGGCTTTAATCAACTCACTAGGAGTTGATTATTAATTGTGCGAGCAAAGCAATGAAGACATCACAAGTTGTCCCATTTTTCGGGGTTAAAGGTAAATTTTTCTGTTTAAATGAATGTCAAATTCTGAATCTCCGTCATCGATAACATCTAGAACCACTTTTTAAATCTCATTTTCGATTTTTCTCATTTGATTAACATGGGGAACCCTTAAAGGGTCCCCTGAACCCTAAGTGGTGGGGACACCTGGGTTTATTGTCGAAATGGCACACCGAGACCCTATGGGGGTCCTTCATACCAAGTTTGGTTGCGATCGGTCCAATAGTTCTCGAGTTATCCTCTGGACAGATAGACAAACAGACAGACGGACAAAGTGCAAGCAAAGTTGAATAGTAAGTGCTCGCTTCGCTCGCACAAAGCAGAGTTGGTAAGTTTTAAGTTAGTATAAATATGATGATTAATGATTACCTATGTCTTCTTCTATTTACTCCACCAACAGATAATGATCTTTCACCTAATCCAATTGATTCGTTTGTGTTTGATTGAAATTTTTCATCTTGACTCATTATTGATCCTGTATCGGTTTCATCCGTATTATTACTCAATGCAACATTTTTACATAAAAGCCAGCATTTGTCACATAAGCCTGATCTCAACTCTTTTTGTGTACAACCACTTGTTGCAATTGTGATAATTTTATTGTCCATTAACCAAGACATTGTATTTCCAGCACAAAGTAGAAAATTTGTAGAATTGAACCTTGTAGGTAGAGCAGAGCAATCAGCTGTATTGTATTAGAAAAAAAAGTATAATTTTTAGTCTAAAATAATCATATAAAAATGAACCTATAAAATAAACAATTACCAAATGCATAACGAGCCATTAGATCGATACAAGTTTCAGTAAGTTCCTTAAAAATTCCAAAAACAAAATTATAAATACTGTAATTTACAGAGATCTAATTTGAGCTTATTAAATTACCTGATGAAAAATCATAAGATTCTTATCAATTGAAGGCTTCATATCAGGATTATTGATAGGATTAGCTCGAAGACCTGGACCATGTTGACCTGATATTGATCTCTCACGTCTTTTATCACGAGTACTATCGGTTAAACTTGAACTTCTTTTGCGATTTGATGAATCTTCATTTCGTGATTCAAGACCGGCCATATTTTTTCTTTGTTCTTCAAATTGGACAAAAACATTTGATTCTAATCCTTTCATGATAAAACTTACAAATGATTTTCTAAAAAAAATTAAGGAATTTAATATTTATAATCTGGTTTATTAAATATCTTAAATCTTATACCTATAAGATAGTCGACATTTTAGAAACCACATGGCAATAACATGATGAGCTAATGATACAGTATATTGATTAAACTTGAAGGGGTTTGTATATGGTAATGCGATTGCAAAAATTGTCAAATACCTATTAAAAGAAATGGAAATTACGATTAAGAATAAAAATATCAAAATAAAAATGGTATTTCAAACTTACTGGTCTTGTAGAAGTGAAGCAAAAACTCTAGGTAGATGTATCAGTGTTGATAAAAATTCTAGGATTGGAATTGCAATATTAACTTTGGGAGATATTTTTGACAACGAAACAAGAACTTCAGGTAATAATTTATGCATTGTGTCCTTCATTTCCAAAGTGCAAATTGACAAAGATAATATACATATTTGTGAGCAATTTGACACTAAACCAAGCTTTAGACATTTGATTATATTGACACGATTTTCACGGTCCAAATGGTTATGATAAGAGACTAGAGTGGTTAATATGGGAAATAAGAAAGTTTGGAAATCTGAACGTTTAAATCCTTTGGGTAGATTTCTTAAGGAGTCAGGTAAATTTAATTTGTTGTCCAACATCAGTGAGCAAAGAGCAGTTGCTAAAAAACTAAATAAAAAAAAGTTAGAAATTTTGTAAATTACCTTTAATAAATGCAGCTTGACACTTACTCAATATCATTCCCGTGTTTTGATAAAATTAATGCTTTATTTTCCAACACTTTACGTCATCCAAAATTATAAAAATAACAAAAATATAAATTATATATTTAGAGAGATCCATTAATTTAATGATTTATACCTTTTGGTAATTGGACAAGAATTAATTCCAAAACTCTCCAATCTAAAAAATATAATAGTATTTATAGGTACATAGATACATAGGTAATTGTAATTGATAAATAAAAATATTATACAAAAAAAATACCTTTTTCTTTTCTCAAACTTGAAACAACTAATTTACAAGCAGCAGTTAAGCTAATATGAGTAACATTGGGAAGTAGAGGATTATTTGCAGACTGTTGTTGGCCAGTTGCACAGGCTGGTGAAGTTGGTGTCGAAGTAAAAGGATTTTCAATTGAGGATTCAGCTGTAAGTTGTTGAGCTTGAATAGAAGTTGTTTCAGCCTTTTCACCAGTACTTTCACGGTTTTTGTCTATTTCTAATAATAATATGTCAAAAATCCAAATTAAATCGTAAATTATAATTTAAAAAAAAATACCTTGTGAATGATCAACAGCTAAATATGGACTAAAAACAATTTGTCCCTTTACAAATTTTGATTCTAATAAAGTGCTTTGTTTGGGAAATCCAAGATGATAGAGTGAATTAGCTCGAATTCGAAAGTAGCATTCAAAAATCTAAAATAAAAAATTCAGTTATTTTAAAGGTATTTTTCTTTGGATTTCATTATTACTTACACTATATCTAATTGCATGAATCTGTTCAAGAATTGTAGGCCTTTTATAATGCTTATCCATATGGCGAACAAGAATTTTATAGGTTGAGACAGCAATTGATGACGGCAAATGGTAAATTTTTCTTTCAAAAACTCTTACTAATCCTTTGACACATATCAAAATGTCGAAAATTTCAGATTCAGCAAATATATGAACTGTGTCACCCGAAGCTTGAGTCAAATCAAAAGGTCGATTTATAACCTATAGAACATAAAAAATCCAATTATTTTTAATCGTTTAATAAATACTAGGCTTTAATCAACTCACTAGAAGTTGATTATTAATTGGGCGAGCAAAGTGTGTTTATAAATAAAATTTTGTATGGTATTGGGGACCACCGTGAGGTTCCTGGGGGCCGCACGGTCCCGGAAACCAAATATCTTTGCATTTCAAGCCATGGTTGGGGAACATTTTTATCAAATAAAATATTTTGCGGTTCCGATGAACCCTTAAAGGGTCCACAGCACCGCAAGGGGTGGGGCCACCTGGATTTTTTGTCGAAATGGCACACCCCCACCCTATGGTCACTGTGAATCACTGTGAATCAAACAAGAATGTATTTTCTTTAGCAGGAAAGACAATAAAGAGAATAATAATAATAATAATAATGGGGTCCTTCGTGCCAAGTTTGGTTAAGATCGGTCCAGTATCTGTAGTTCTCGAGTTATCCTCTGGACAAACATACAGACAGACAGACGGACAAAATGCAAGCAAAGTTGAATAGTAAGGGGTCGCCCAATAATTTTATTGACTACTTACCCTTTCTAAAATTAAGAGTAAATCGTGACCTTTTCTTGAGTTGGACATTAGTAAAAATTCAATGATAAAGTTGGCACCTTCTTGCCTCACAATTGATTCGTTCTCAGCATCAAGGTTTTTAAAATATGGAAGTATAACTTTATCCTAAAAACAAAGAATATCTTGTAATAAACTTGTACAATAAAAAATTTCAAAATATGTAGAGTTATTGATGCACCTGCTACATATTAGGTATATTGAAAACTTACGAGTATTTCTTCTTCGTGTGTATCAAGATTTAATAGAGCAACTCTGCCCATTTTTTGAATGGTTTTTGACTTAACACTGGATCTTTTTTCCAATCTAAAAATAAATAAAACAATAATAGATAAAATAATCATTATTCAAACTTAATCAGTAGAAAGAATAGAAAACACTTATTACCTGTAGTGCTGATCAACAAAATCTACAAGATTATTCAACCATGCAGGGTTTGTTTTATTTAACAATCTTGATAGCTTGTAGTTTAATAATTTATCAACTGATACTTCTGGTCGAAAATCAGCACATGTCTCAATAACTGAATAAAACTTTTCCATTGATCCACCAAAACCACCGGCAGTAATTATTATCTCAATTTCATCGAGTGTTTCATTTACAACTAAAGTGATTTTTGAAAAATGCTCCTCAGATTGTTTATCAGCTTTTGCTGTAGGTCTTGAGTATTTAATAACTTTGTCTATAATTTCTATAATATGATCCCAAGCAATAGATTGTAGACAATCCGACTTATTTCCTACAAAAATAGAGTTTTATTTTAGTTTTAAAATTACCTCAATACCTAAATGAAAATTGTGTGCAAAATAAGATTTTTCTTACTAATTAAATCTTGAATTCTCATAATAACTTCGTAGTTGACAAGTGGATTTCTTCGGTCCATTGCATTTGAAAATGATGATAAGACAGTTGTAGGTTCGTATCTCAGAGATCTGACCCATTTTTGACCTAATAAGATACAAAATCAATATAATGTAATGCAAAATAAAAATAGTATAGAATTACAGATATGTATTTAGTATTTACCCCATAAACTAATTCCAACAAAAAATATTGATCCTCGTATCACAGCTATATTTTCAGGTGAACTTGTCTCCATAAATTGGCACATAATTAACAGTCCAGAATGTCCCAGGTGAGTCCCCAAAAGATTCCTCATGATTTTCCAGCTCGTCTGACATAATTGTTCCACATTAACTGTACGACACAGGGTGGCCAAAAAAGTTGACAAACATGCTGGTGGGATTGAGCTATAACAAGTGGCACTATGAAGTACATTTAAACACTCAACTGAATCATCAATGGTGCTACAAGTACAGCATATGAAACAAACATTTTGCAGAATCCCAGCTAAAACATCTTGGTCTAAAAAGGCCTGATTGAATCTAATTAGAACTACAAGGAAACTCATAAAATCTTTAGTTTTTAATCCTGGTCCAAGCTCTCCATTTGAAATTATATTCTTAACTAAACCTTGGCCCTGTTGTTGTTCTTCAGTCTCTGTTGGTGCTGGTGATGATGGTGAATTTGCAGCAATCAAAGTAGATAACCAGGCATGAATTAATGGTCCAACCTTCTCCTCAAAATATGTTATATCTTTACCATCTTCAGTGAGAGCCTTTAAAAACTCAAACCTTGGTCCAGAATCTTCAATAACATTGTGATTTTTAATAAAATTAAAAAATCTAGCTCGTAGAGGTCCACTCTTATCTATTTGTAACTTGCAAATTGATGTAAATAGATCGAAAACGATATGCCGAATTTCCCTTGTGTTCGATGGGTCAGGTTTCAACAGATCATTCAGTAGAATCCACAATTTCTCCAGCATGTACAGTTCAATTGGCTGGTTTCTCGAGATTTCTTGTAATTCTCTAATCGCCTTTAACCGAGCTCCAATTGGACTATCTAAAAATGGTCAAAATACAGAAATTAGTCCAATACATACCAATTTACTGGCCATTGCATAATCATAATTATAATAGTACACTACTCACCTGATTTAAGTTCAACTTCAATTTCAGCAGTTAAAATGATATATTCCTCTGATTTTGGCTTCGGTATACCTAGAAAAAACACAAAAATCAATCTGACGAAATCCAAAGAGTCTTACTCAGCTCTGAAAAACCAGATTTTGACTAAATCCTTACAAGTAAATGGATGTAAAATTAGTCAAAACTAAGTTTTTCAGAGCCTAATTAAAGGGATATACCATTAAAAAATGTATAAAAATTACCTCTGACTGTTTGCTTAAAAAAGTTTTTGAACTTTTCCTGAAGTGATTTGGGGTTTGACATGTTGGCTCCTGGACGTCACAAGACTTGTCAATTGGCAAATGTCAGGGTTGTCAGAAAATCTCCAAATGTCTTATTTGTACTATAATGTCCAGCGGACTGTGACTCTTCGCTCCAAATCTTGTCAATTTAAGTAAATATTCGTAGATATCCAACATTTAAATGCAAATATACCTATTTAAATAATTGACCTTGAAATTCTTACAATAAAAATGTCCGAAAAACAAAGAAGTCTTTCTTTTAAAAAAATCATGAATGATTTACCTAATTATACTTATCAACTAAACTATGTATATGAAAGAGATATGAAATTATCGAGATGACCTTTAAAATCGAGATAAAGATGACCTTAAAAAATAACCATAAAAAATCGAGAAAACTGATGAAACAAAGAACTTAGATTAACTTAAAACTAAAACGATGATTTGCGATGACAAAAAAAGGTTAAAAATTTGACTAATTTGAGTATTATGTATACCTGGCTGGGTGTATGACCTAACTATGACCTAACTATTTAACTGATATTTAACTAACTTAACTTAATTAGGGTTGGTAGAGTTTAATTAAAAATTAAAACTTTACCGAAATTGTACTTTTGGATTTGGTCTTTCTATCGAGTTTTCAAATCTCCTGAAATCAAAAATTTTGGCTATTTTTGGGGTAATTATATGCCAAAAAGATAATCTTGGGGTTCTAATCTTGGGGTTCTTTCTGATTCTGGCCTTTATAATGAATAACTTTGCATATATCCTGACCTTTGACCCCTATACTTGACACTTTTATTACCTTTTTACACTAAAAAAGTAGGCAATAAAAAGATTTCGAAAAACAGCATAATTTCATTAAAAAACTAGGTTTTTTGATTTTATACCCTATATTCTATATTAGTATAAATCATACCTATTTTTGGCTGAATTTACACCTATATTTTTGGATTAACTCTACCTCTGTATGAAATTAACCCAAAAACATAATCTACAATTAAACTATAAGTATTTTGGGTTAATTCCATACAGTGGTAACCAAACATATAATGGTAAATTCAACCAAAATCAAAATAGGAAAGAAATCAAAATCGAAAAACAGTTTTTTTATTATCAAAACCTTAATTAGGTACCTATCTTACCTTAATTTTTAAAAGTAAGTTTGTAGGTATCCCTTGACCTATGTATTTTGAATCAAAATTTTCATTTTATACTTTTGCCTTATTTAAGGGGTTGTGTGAATCTACATACTATTATTCATAAAATTTTGTCCCAAAAGCGGAGAAATTTTTTTTAAATTGACTGAAATAACAAATTTGAAACGGGAGGAAATTCCATTTTTTTGAAATTAATTTTCTAATCTAATTCATGAATTTAAAAATGGCATATCTTAATATGTGTGCTAAATTTTAGCTAAATTAGATTGGACAAAAATTATTTAAATGCTATTCCTTGACCTAGGGTCTAGGTATTTTGAATAAAAATTTGCGTTTTAAACTTTTGGCCTATTTAAGGGACTGTCTGAACCTTAATATTACTTTTCATACAATTTTGTCCCAGAAGCGGAGAAAATTTTTTTAAATTGACCGAAATAACAAATTTGAAACGCAAGAAAATTTCAATTTTTGAAATTAATTTTCTAATCTAATTCATGTTTAATTTTCAAAATTGCATATCTTAATGCATGTGTGCTAAATTTTACAAAAAATTGGATTGGACATGAAATATTCAAGTGTAGATATACAATACACAATTAACTTTTGGGTTATATAAGGGACTGTTTAAATCTTCATATTATCTTTCATATAATTTGGTCCTAAAAGAGCAAAAATTTTTTAGCTTTCTCCAATATCGGATTATCGGAAATTTTGTTACAAGCCAAAAATCTTGAATCGATTAAAATATTTCGAAATTAAAAAATTCCGTTCTATTGACCTAAAAGTATTTTGGCGATTCAAGATTTTTGGCTTGTAACAAAATTTGCACTAATCCGATAATTTTCAATCAATAGAGTCAATAGATCGGAATTTTTTCATTTAGAAATATTTTAGTCGATCCACGAATTTTATAATATCGTATTATCTGATTAAGGGGCTTATTTGGCTGCAAAAGTTGCCAAAAGTTGAACACGAAAATTTGAAATTCTCAATTTTTTTTCCAAATTCATTTATGTTTTAGACCTAAAGGATATCTTGGTGTTCTAATGGGCTTTATATGAGATTTAACATGCAAAGGCCTGAAAGACGTATATATCCTTTGACAAAATTTTATCACCTACCTAACTTATAGATTTTGAAGTTTAAAAAGGCCCTGTAATATACACATATAACCTATATACAGATAAACTGTAAAAGTGTCATTTTTTGAAAAAATTATCCAACTGTGTCCCTATTTCAATCTACGAGCTCTGTATATATTTATATTTTAAAATATTTACTACTTTTTCTGTACGTTTTTATGACTGTTTTTATCCATATTAAGATTCAGCTTTAAAGTTTTAAAACTGAAATTATCATCGACTTTTCGACTATCGAGTATCGGCACGATTTTTTGCTGCAATTTCCTTTGACTTGAAAAATAAACCATACAAGATACTTAATAGGTACAAATAACCTTTTAAAATGAAATTAGTCATATACGAGTACATACTTATACAGAGTCTCTAAAATTAACACCATTCTGAATAGGTATAAATTATACACACAATGTAGGCTGGAGAGTTTTGATAATTTAAAAAAATTATGATTCCTTAGATTAAGAAGCTCTTTGGGTCTATTTTAAATACAAAATCAGATGAGATTTTACATGCAAGATTTTCAAAAATTTGTCAAAAATCTTGTGGAAGATATTTTAAAAACCCTGTATAAAATTTAATAAGCTCATTGAACTAATATTTATTTTCTCACTCTAATAATACACTACCATAATATTTAAAATTGAATATTTTTAGAAATTGATATCATTTGTTTTAATAGGGATCTTTTGCAGGTTTTTTAGATTCTGAAGAACCTATACTCTTACATAACAGGCTTAAAGATCTCATAAAATAGGGTACAAAAATAAAAATTTTGAGAATTTCAGAGACTTTTGAAAATCTCAAAGTTTTGTCAAATCCTAGATTTCGTAATGTATCAAATGGACGAAAAACTGGGATTTCAAATTAAAAATTGAGATAAAATAGACTTTAGATTAAATTTATTCCAATTTTGTTGATTTTATCCCTATATTTTTGTATGAAATTAACACAAATTTTTTTAGTTAGGATTTAGAAATATTTTGTGCTAAATTTCCTACATACATGGGTAAAGTTTGATCAAAAATATAGGGGTAAATTCAGCCAAAATAGGGATAAGAAAGGATCCATAAGAATATCAATAATATGAGGTCTAAAATTTAGTCTGAAATTCAAAGCAAGACCCTTTTTCTCCTAACCAATCACAAATATTTTTAGTGCTTCAAGTCCGTTAACTTTTTTTTGCCTAATTACTATATTGACTTTTAAATTGTGTAAATTTCCATTTTTTAAACCTGACTAGTTATTTTGACCTACTAATTTAACCTATAAAAATATCTTGCAAGATCCTATCCTTATAGATACTTTAAGTATCTTTTAACTCTAGAGCCCGTTGTCCAAGTCGGTTAAAAATAATTGAAATCAATTAATTTTAATTTCGAGTTCAAGAATGAAAAATCCAGGATTTAATTGTGGTATATAAGCATTCTCAGATCAGATCGAGACCAAGAACTAACTAGTCAACTGTTTTGAAGTAATTTTTTAAAGTGTTTTCAAACACATTGTGTAAAGTACTTGGTAGATTACAAATTTGTGCTTTACAAACTCGTTTCTAATCTTAAATATTAGTGAACTGGTAGAGTCGTGAAATACAAAATAAGGTCCTACTTATCATAATAGTGTGTATTTAATACTATTTAAGTACAAGTACAACTATAAGTAGTTGGTAGTAGATTAATCTTGAGTGTTGACTTAAGTATTTTTTATTTTATTTTATAATCCAGATATTCATTATACAAAGTACTTGTGATACTTATCATAATAGTGTGTCTATTTAACTCTGTGCAAAAGTACAAATCGAGATCAACTCGAATCTAATCTCGTGCAATTTACAAAGTATCTATTCGGCTTTCAGGCCTTTGCATGTTAAACCTCATATAAAGGCCAGAAAACCCATTATAATACAAAGATATCCTTTGAAACCTTTTCAAGTTAGTATACTTTGTAGGACCCTGATAGGTATATCGAAACATACAGTGGGACTTTTATATAAAGTATTCGAAAAGGATCGAAATTACCATCTTTATAGAGAGCAGTAGGTATTTTTTTACTCAAAATTCCAAATCATCATCTACACTAGATAATTTGCATAAAACTATATAGGTACCTAATTTATTTTTAAAGGCTTCGATTTAAACTTGTAAACTATTTTGGTTGAATTTACCCCTATATTTTTGGTCTAACTTTTTACCCTATATGAAAATAGCCCAAATTTTTTTTCAATAATAATCTTACCTAAAAAGTATAGGGGTAAATTCGATTAAAATAGGAATGGAATTAAACCAATCCATTTTGAAAGTATCTAAAATGCTTTTATGATCTTGAATTTTTTGCATAAATCAGAAATTTTTCAAGAGCTTTAATAGTCAAAATTTTGCAAAATTTTTCTTGAGCAATGAAATTTTCAAAATATTGAACTTCGTACCTATGTACATATATGTATATAGAAATTTTGATTTTTACGAGTCTTCTGAATTGAAATTTTGAATTTTGACTTGATGAATTTTAAACGGCTCCGATTTAAACTCACCCCTTTTCGGCTATTTTTGACCCCAAATCGACTTTTTTTGACCCCAGATTATTTTCACCCCAAATTAGTTTTATTATCACCCCAAAAAGGATCAAACTCACCCCTATTAAGCTAAATTAAGCCCAGGCATAAATATACTTA